>CM076580.1:1127713253-1128012647 GCA_034641835.2 Pinus albicaulis | reverse complement strand
AGATCAAAACTGATTTTAGCGCCAGGAGTATTGTCTGTAGTGTTGGTATTGTCAGGAGCAGTCTGCTGCTCTGTCATGGTGTTACCAGGCAGATCTGACATTGCAGTGGAGGCAGAGTTGGGAGGAGGGGGGGTATTACCCGCCCCTCCGAGAGGTGTAGCCATTCATGGCGATCAAAAGGACTGCTTCAGGAAACAAAGACCTGAGCAAAGGGGAGAAGGACGCGCCAGCATGAAACAAATTCAGACGAGGGATTGCAGAATCCCTAGAACCCGCGAGCAGAGCATTTTTAATTCCTTGGATTTGTTATTCCATTGGATTTTTAGTATTTATCCCTTGGATTTATAATGATAATACTATTTTATAATATAATTATTATTATTATATTTATATATTTATTAATATCAATATTAATATTAAATCCATATCCTCTTTGCTAGGGAACCCTAACCGCTCTGTTGCCCTCTGCGTCTGAGGCCTAGCCTCGGCCCTGTGGCCGCTTGCCCTCTGCGTCTGAGGCCTAGCCTCGGCCCTGTGGCCGCTTCGAAGGTTCTTGCTCTCCTTTTGGGCGCTGGTTTTGCTCGTCCTGAGCTGTTCCTGCGCTTCGCGGCGCCTTGTCTGGTCCGGCGCGTCGCATTGAGCCGGCCGACCAGTGCCTCGGCTGTGCGCGACGCTTTCATTCTGCGTGGCTTTCTGTCCCTTGTGCGCGGCGCCTTCCTTCCCGCCTTGCTCTTCATTTGTTTGATCGCGGCCCCTTGACTCAGAGTGGTGTCTTTTTGCGGTGCTTTGGCCCTCTCTTTGGGCCTGTTCCTCTGCCGCTTTGATTTGTAGTTCCATGTCTTGGTTGCAGGGTTTGGTGTGAGCTCGTTTCAAGCCTGGGCGGTGCTGCTCCAATGGAGCCCCCTCCGCCTCCTAATTCTGAAGCTGAGGCCTTCCTCAACCTCGTGTTATCCCTCCCTAAAAAGAAAGCTTCCGAGGCTTCGAAGTTTGTGAAACGTTTAGATGACATCCCTGAGATTTCACTCCCTCCGGAGGGCCCGATTCAGGTCGCCCTTTCTCTCGCTGAGCGGGCTTTGGTGGGTCAGTTCACTGGGCTCTGGCCCTCCCCCAAATCTACGGAGAGCTGGGTCTCTAGAAACTGGGCACCGTTGATTAAAGGCAGAGTCACTTCATATTTTTTGGGTAAGGGTTTCTTTCTGTTTGAATTCTTTGAAAAAGATGATAAGCAACTGATATTCCGTAACGGTCCCTATTTCATGGGACCCCAGGGGCTGTACCTCAATAAGTGGACGCCCGACTTTGATCCAGCAGTGGACGTCCCTACAGCCGTCCCTGTGTGGGTTAGGCTGCCCAACCTGCCAGTACATTGCTGGAATGACGAGTCTCTTAAGCACATCGAAAATACCTTGGGCAAATACATTGATCGAGCAAACAGTAAGGATCAATTCGACTGTGCTAGAATCTGCGTTGAAGTCGACCTTGAGGTTGGTCTGCCTGAGGCAATAAAGATCAGAGTTGGATGCTGGACACATGTGCAAAAGATGGACTATGAACAGCTTCCATTCAAATGCCGGAAATGTCATGTCTACGGTCATTTCGCTAGAGGATGTCCTAAGAACAGCGAAGTGGAGAAAGGCAAAGAGGATGGTTGGACTCAGGAACCCTCTAGAATTGGCAACATGAATGGTAAAGGGCCCCAGGTAGGCTCTGGGATCCAAACACCTCTCATGGAAGACCAAGGAAATAAATTTACCCAGTTAAGCTCAGCAATAGAAGACACCCAAGAGTTAGAGATGCAGAAAGAAGGATCGCCCCAAAAAGAGTCCCCCTCGGGACCAAAGCAAACCGACAGTGATGCAAACATGACAAAAGAGACACCCACAGAGGAGGTTGAGGAAGTGCAAAGCTCGGAGGCCTCAAAAGAAGAAGGGGAAATAGGTGACTCGCAAACCTCGGCTAGAAGACCAACGAGAGGCCGAAAATCTGCTCGGGGAAAAAGAGAGCAAGAGACCTACAAAGACAAACTCCAGGGAAGCCAACCTACCCTCGAGAAACTCTTGGCAAATACTCCGAAGAAGAATAGAAATCAGACCCAGAGCTCTAGAGGAGCTCATCATCCAAAAAACAAGTGATGAAGATCGTCTCCTGGAACTGTTGGGGCATGGGGAGTAGAATAAAAGAAGAAGCCTTAAGAAGTTTGATTAGATCAGAATCTCCCGATCTTCTCCTTATCCAGGAGACCAAAATGGAGGACTATGCCTTCCTCCAGATAGGTAAGAAATTATGGAAGAAAAGTGAAGGGCAAGCAGTTTCAGCTCGAGGAGCTTCAGGTGGGCTGGGCACTATTTGGGACGCTAACAAATTCATAAAGATCAAAGAACTTAATAACACCCATTGGCTGTTCTCAAAGCTGCAGCACGTAGAAGCAGATGTGACCTTCTCCCTCTTTAATGTGTACGCTCGTATCAGCGTAGGGGAGAAGAAGAACTGCTAGGATTCTATCAGAGGTCTGGCAGAAGCTGAAGAATTGGCAAACATAATTATAGCTGGGGACCTAAATCTCACCTTATCATTGTCAGAAAAACGTGGAGGAAGCATTGTTAGGGACTCGGCGCGGGAATGGGTTGAGGAGCTGCTCCAAGACTGGGACATGATAGACATTAAGCCTCTGTCCGGAAAATACACTTGGACAAACAAAAGAATCGGCCCGGGACATATCGCTGCAAGGTTAGACAGATTCCTTGTTCAAAGTTCTTTTCTTCTTCTTGGTCTAGAGATTAGAATGAAAATTATTCCTTGTAGTGTTTCCGACCATCGCCCCATTAAACTGGATCTGCTGGCACATTTGAATCAAGGTCCCATTCCTTTTAAATTCAACTCTCATTGGATCAAGGAACAATCTTTCTTGCCTCTGATAAAAGAAAGCTGGAGGATCCCAGTCAAAGGCTTTGCATTCTTTGTTTGGGAGGAGAAACTTAGGAGAGTCAAAGCTGCTCTTAAAGACTGGGTCAAAACCTTACTTAACCCCGCTGTGGAAAGGAAATTGTTACAGCAATGTCTTGAGATGCATCATCTGGTTTTGGAAAACGTAGAGATCACTAAAGAAATTCTTGACAAGGAGGCTAATCTTCAGCAAATGCTCCTTAAAGCTAGCTTGGCTGAGGAAGAATATTGGAGACTGAAATCCCGCAGTCTCTGGCTCAAGGCGGGAGATAGAAACTCATCCTTCTTTCATAAGCAAGCTCAGGCCCGCATTTTCCGCAACTCTATCTCTGAAATTAAAGTTAGTTGAGAACTCTACGTATAGAGATATCCAAAGCATAAAAAACGCTGCCTTCTCTCACTTCAAAAATCTCTATAGTGAAGAGGAGGACTTGGGCCATGGTTCTATCCTTGTGAATGAGGTGCCCTCCATCGTTTCTGTTAGAAACAACCAACTCCTGGAAGCCGAGATCACTAACAATGAAATAAAAAGTGCCCTCTTTGCAATGGAACCGGATAAGGCCCCAGGTCCTGACGGTTTTACTGCCAGATTCCTGCAGTTCTGTTGGAAAATTGTGGAGAAAGACTTATGCAGAATGATTCGGAAATCTCAAGAGTGTCAGAAGATTGGGGGAAGCACTAATTCGGCCTTTCTGGCCCTCATCCCCAAGGAGAAAGGCGCCAACACCTTCAGAAGGTTTCGCCCAATCTCCCTCTGTAACATAGGCTACAAGCTGATTACGAAGGTTATTGCTAACAGATTAAAAATCATCCTTCCAGGCATCATACCGGAGAATTAGGGAGGCTTTATTCAGGGTAGACAGATTGTGGATAACTTTATCCTGGTCCAAGAGGCGATTCACTCCAGTGTGGTTCGCAAAGAGAAAGGAATGGTTGTCAAGTTTGATCTTGAAAATGCCTTTGATAGAGTGAGACATAGTTTTCTGTTGGCTGTCCTGCGCAAATTTGGGTTTGGTCCCAAATTCATCAATTGGATTAAGGCTTGTATTAGTGAGCCTTGGATTGCCCCTCTAGTGAATGGGAGGGCCACAGACTTCTTCAAAGCTTCTCGAGGACTGAGACAAGGGTGTCCTCTTTCCCCTCTGCTCTTTGTCCTCCAAGCCTCTGTCCTCAACTTCCTTTTGAACAAAAAACAATAGGAGCAAGATTTAATGGGCCTGAATATTGCGAGAGGAGTCAACAATATAAACCATGCCTTATTTGCGGATGATTCCCTCTTACTGGGTGCTGCCTCAGTGTCCTCTGCCAAAAGATTTAAAGAAGTGATTGACGATTACTGTCAAGACTCAGGAAGCAGTCTCAATAAACGAAAATGCAATATCTACTGCTGGAATACCCCTGTCATCACGATGCAAGCCATTTCCTGTTGCTTTGGCTTCGCAGCATCCTCGTCTTGGACATCCTTCAAGTATTTGGGTCTCCCAATTTTTCAAAAATGTCCTGTCAACAGAGACTGGTTACCCCTGCTGGAAAAGTTTGATTCCAAGATCCATTCCTGGGGTTACAACTGGCTTAATCTGGCTGGTAAGACTGTGCTTATTAAAGCAGTTTTAAACAACCTTCCCATCTATCAGTTTGCTGTGATGCTGGCCCCCATTGGAATTATGAAGAAAATGGAGGATCACATTAGAAAATTCTTTTGGAAAGGCGGGAAAGCTAACGAAAAGAAAATCCCCTTAATAAGCTGGAACAAAATCTTCATGCCCAAAAGAATCTTCATGCCCAAATTAGAAGGCGGATTGAACTTTAAGAATATCTGCACGCAGAACATTGCGTTGGGAGCTAAGCTGAGTTGGAGGATTATTGCCCCAAAACCGGGGTGGGCACAACTCGCCTTGTGGAAGAAGTACTTTCGTGGACAGAGGAAAAGGTGTTTGGACCAGCCCGTAGCAAACTCTGGCTCGATAATTCAAAAGCTCTGTGCTAAATCTTCCTCCATAATAACCCAACATGCACACTGGATTCTTGGCAATGGCAAGCAAATTAGAATCTGGGAGGATCGTATAATGGGTTGTGATCCTCTGGTTGATGATCGATCTCTAAATCTGCTGAAGGACTGGATGCATAGAGCAGGCTACATTACTTTGTGGGATATTTCCAATTGGGAAAACGGTAAATGGCATAGTTGGATTAACATCGAGGTGCCCCAGGTCCTGTCCAAAGAGTTTGCAATCTTCCTAACCTTTTTAAACGGCAAGGCTCCCTTGAACAGCAGAAAATTGGATGCCCGGGGTTGGGGTCCGACCCCTGGACGCTACACTGTTTCTCAGGGCTACAGGAAAATCTCATCAATCCCCCACGTCCCTGCAGATCCGAAACCTTGGAAAGGGGTTTGGTCCCAATCTTCGCTGCCCAAAATTGACTCCTTCTGTTGGCTCCTTTGCCATCAGAGAATTTTGACAGATGATAGATTGCAGAGAAGAGGTTATCTTGGCCCCTCTCGATGCTCGATGTGTGGAGATAACGCAGAGTCTGTTGCGCATCTGATGCTCAATTGCAATTTTGTGATAGACCTTTGGAATGAGGCCTTAGGCCCTTGGAGTCTGGACTTCGTCCTCCCAACTAGCATTCCCGACCTGTTTTCGAACTGGTTGAGTTTGTACCCAGGAGGCTCTCCACATAATGTTCATATCAAAGCTGCCTGGTGCATTCTCCCTAAACTGATTTGCTGGCATACCTGGTTGGAAAGGAATCAGAGGATCTTCAGAGATAAGAAAAGAGACCACAAGATTGTTTGGGTTAACATTAAAAGCCAGCTGAAGGAGTGTCTTGGTGATCAACTGGACGGGGCAGGCTTGAGAGATCACGACGTTGTTTGGAGCGATTCTCTTGATCTCCGCTTCGTCGATATTATCAGACCTCTCCCTCCTCTCAATGCTTGGCAGATTAGACTTAACGCTACTGATTTCTTGGCCTTTTACACAAAGCAGGCGCATATCATTCTCTTCTTCGACGGGGCAGCGAAAGGAAATCCGGGCAGCTCCGAAGCTGGTGGAGTAGTTAAAAAAACAGATGGCAACACTGTACTTAGATATGCCTGGGGAGTGGGCTTCAATACTAGCATACAAGCTGAAGCCCTGGCCCTTCTCCAAGGCCTTAAGCAACTTAATTCCCTTGGTATCTGCGATGCAATTGTGATGGGAGATTCCCAGTCTATCATAAAAACCATTGTTGACTATTCTTCCCCTTCTGATCTAAGATTGTCCAGACTGATCAGCAGAATAAGAACCCTGATGAAATCCTTCCAGAGCTTGAATTTCTTCCATGTCAAGAGAGACAATAATAAAGATGCTGACGTTGAAGCTAATAAAGCTGTTCACCTCCCCCTCGAAGTCATCCTCAGAGATGGAGTAGAAGGTTGGGACCCCATTCCCTAATTATCTGTCAATTATGTATTACAGCCTTTTATTGGAGCAATTTGTCTGCATTTTTAAAGTGGGGAAGATAGAGGCGATTGCCAGGAAAATTGTTTGTAAGAACCTCTGGGCTAGCAAAGAAAAAGACACTTTGATCCTAGTATCGGAGATATCTGAAACTTGCTTAGCATTTTGTAACCAGCTTTGAGGAAATTTGGCCAGAATTTAATATATCTCTCTACCCGTTTCTGTTAAAAAAAAATATATATATATATATATATATATATATATATATATATATATATATATATATATATATATATATATATTTAATATTTAATATTATATTATTAGATTTAATATAATATTAGGTTGAATATATTATAATACTAAATATTAATATTATAATATTATAATGGCTAAAATAAAATATTATATAACATTAATGTAATACTATAACAGTCATCACATATTTGTGAGAGCAAATGGGAGGAGCTCTAAAAAACCTTGTAGTGGCTACGGTTTTTCCTTGGAAGGCCAATATATGTTTAGATTGTGTGGATTTCATTGTAGATATTTGTGGCAATCTTATCAATGGTAAATCATAGTGAGTCAACGATGAAGACAATTTATTTTCTAGGAATGGTTGCCAGACAAGAAAGCTCTTCTTTGGTTTCATATAGTTCCATTATGAAATATGTATCTAGCCTCATGGTAGTTCAAGAATTTACTTCCCTATATGTTCCTTTGGATGAGTAATCTTTCAGTCATCAATAGTTTTTTTCTGGAGCAAGGTTTGGTTTGCTAGTTTAATGGATTTTGGTCGCAACTCACGGATCTGGATAAATGGATCTTTGATACATGGAAACCTCATTTAATGGATGATCTAAATATTTACCGCATGGCTCAAGGATTTTTCAATGTTGTTATAGACAATATTTAGGACAGGAAGGTCATTTCTGAATTTGGGTTGTCGTTCTCGAGTAGTGTCGGCCTCCTCATGAAAACCTAGTTTCCCAATATTGAACTGGTAACGACATAAATCTCCACAGCTCCAGTTTGGGTAAGGCTTCTAAACCTACCCTTGCATATTTGGAATCTCCAATCATTCTCCTATATTAGGAATGCTCTTAGAAAGTTTTTTTGTCACAACCCAGATATAGAAAATTATCATAAAACTACTTATGCTCAAGTTTGTGTGGAGATGTACTTTAATAAGGGTTTTCCTGCTGAGATCAATTTGGCGACCCCAAATTGTGTCTAGGTCCAAAAACTCGACTATGAAAATATTTCATTTTGGTGTTGAGCATGCTATGAAATGGGGCATGTAATAAAAAACTACCCCTAGCGTCATAGCAACAAAGATCGGAAAAAACACATAAGGTCTAATTGGTGGGAAGGAGCTCAGGGTGATCACCATATGGTATACAAAGAGGAAGACTCTCACAATAAGAATGAACCAGAAGTTAAACTGAAAAATTGATATTTTCAAAGAAAATGCATCAAAAGCAACAAAATTCAATCAGGAAAAATCGCATGATAGTGAAGATTCTCCGGACTCAGGGATAGTGGAAAAACAACAAACCCTCCTGGAAAATGGATCCCTTCTAGAAACCATAAGGAATAATGTTGAAACAACAAATTCTTGGCCAGATCACGTGGGAGAGGAAGACTTCAAGAACAACAACGTGCACTTGCCAAAAAGTGACTCATCGAAATCTACATAAAATACGAGTTGGACTCAAGTTGGGAAGAAAGGAAAAAACATTTCTTCAAGAAAAACAAGAAGTTAGACGAAATCAAAACAAAAATAGTGATAATGGAATATAAATGTGTCTAGATATTCAAGGTTTTTTGGAAAAAAAATTAGTTGGAAAGGGACTGAAAATTTTTGTGTTATGGGGAACTTGCTTGAGGATTTGGATTGAGTCTTAGTGCTCAATTTCATTCCTGCTTGAGATATGTAAAGGGTCTTCCCTTGTAATCCAAATTTTTTAATAATACAAATCTCTACATGTTTCGTTTAAAAATAAAACATAACACTATATAATGCTATGTTTAATAGTATATGGTGTTATATAATATTAAATATTATTAAGTATACAAAAAGAGTCAGTAAGGTTTTTATAAAATGTGAAAGAAGTTGGATTTAGGAATTCATCAAAACCTAAAAATCAGATAAAAACAAGATATCAAAAAATGTTGAAATTTCACTAAATTAAAGGGGTAAAGACGTATGTAAGGTCCTAACTTGATTTTAGATTATTTTGGGATTAGTATTTTGTCTTTCTACTGAAATAAATGCATTTATTTTAGTGTAGATGTTGATTTATAATATTATTTGATTTATTACACTTAATGCATTTATTTTAATGTAAATGTTAATTTCTAATACTAATTGATTGATTACAATCAATGCATTGATTTTAGTGTAAATGTTGATTTCTAATGCTATTTGATTGGTGCTTTGATTGTTTGCACCAGATGCATTGATTCGTGTAACTGTTAATTTCTGATATGATGTAACTAGATGAATGATGTGCATTTCTTTTAAAGTAATTAGATTAATAGTGTGCATTAATTTCAGTGTATGCACAAATTAATTATTGATGACATGCATTGATTTTTGTGTTACAATACTCATCAACCTACATCTCGATATTAAATAGAAATTAACAACAAATACCCTAGACCCATCTTAATATCAATCTCGATCCAAATTTAAATAGAAATAAAAAATAAAGCTTTAAATAGAAATAAATAATAAAGAGCAAATCGATAGAGAAAGCCGCAAGAAATAATAATTGAGGATGCATTGATTTCAATGCATATGTTAATTTCTGATATGATGTAAATAGATGGATGATGTGCATTATTTTCAAAGTAATTGAATTAATAATGTGCACTGATTTTAGTGTATGCAAAAAGTAATTATTGACAACACACATTGATTATAGTAATCATCAACATAGATCTATTTTAAATAGAAACGAGCAACAAAGAGCATAGATCAATCTTAAATAGAAATGAAAAAAAAAAAAAGAGCAAGCTGACAAATAAATTCATAAGGAATGAGAGTTATTGAGGAGTGTCAATAACAAAGTGAAAAGCAAAGAGAAAATCAAGAAAGACAATCACAGCAAATGACAATTGAATAACAACAAGAACAAATAGACAAAAAATTGAACAACAAGAAGCATATCAACAAAGAAGGGCACAAAAAATAACATTTGAATAATGTCAAGAGTAAAGAATATAAGAAAATGCACAATGAAGAGGAAAGCCACAAAAAAAATAAAAGGGAATGACAATTGAAGTGCATGAAGAATAAAGGAAACAAAAAGATGAATAATAATTAAGAAAACAATATTCAACCAAATCAGGCATATAGTACAAGAAGAAAAAGAAAATCCTATCATCAAATAATGTTTAAAGTATATCTAACTCCAAACTGAGTTAGATAATGCACATTGATGAATATTGCGCATCAAAAAAATTGTGACAGGATTTACTGATAAACTCAAGTTCAAATATGTAATTTGTGTGAGGAGTAATACATTGGAATTTGGGTATTTAATACAAATACATGTCCAAAGTGCATGATTAGATGATTAGATTAATCATATGTTTAACAATTTTTGTGTGGTTGTACACAATTGAAATCAAATCTCTTGACCTGCAAACATTTCTTCAATTTTTGCACTAAAAAATAGGCTTTCACCTCAAGGGATTTGATACCTCTCAATGATTGATAGATATGGAGTTCATATGGATCTAGGCTGATGAGGTAATTGTTTTTATGTATCATGGATTAATGACTATGGAAATTTACCAACTATTTAATTTATATGGTTGCAGTAGTTTTAATTTTAAATGGAAACATGCACAGCCTATCTACCTCAATGAGATGTTGTCACTAAAATTGTGTTATCTACCTACTTACTAGTAGGAGATTGTCACAACAATTGTTTGAGACAATTTTAATTTTAAATGAAAGAACCATCTACCTATTTACCCCAACCTAAGATGGATGTTGTCACCAAAATCATGTGACACTAGTCGACCTTTGATACCTCATAAGCCTCATGGGATTGTTTATTTCCACAAAAGGAGCTCCCTGCACCTTCCCATGGAAATTGTCTTGAGCTTGGATACCTTATGAAATAAGGTATTTCCCCACATGTGGCTTTTACCCTTTTCATTGAATTTCAACCTGAAATTTGATATAGATTAAGCCCTACACAAACCAAAAAATCTACTCTTTCACTGAAATTAAAACTTATGATTTACATAAAAATATATCAGCCACTACTACAACTCCTCAATTACAAAAAGGAACATAACCCAGATATGTGGAACATAACCCATCAAACATTTTAAGTGGCAAACTGCATTAAAACAAGGAGATACACTTCAGAGACAGTTTAAAACAGTTTTGAATTACAAAAAGGAACATAACCCAGATATGTGGAACATAACCCATCAAACATTTTAAGTGGCAAACTGCATTAAAACAAGGAGATACACTTCAGAGACAGTTTAAAACAGTTTTGAATTGTAGAATGCATTTCATCACAGAGAATATGCTGGTACTTCACACCTATCCAATATTGAAAAAAAATTACAGAAACTGTAGTTGAAAATTTTAGGACTTCCAAAAATTCTCTCATATAATTTACATAAATTTTGTCAGCTACGATTTAGCAGAGAGTTAGCACCCTTCTACGATCGAATTGCACAGATCCTCCTGCTGTAACAAAGTAATCTCCATGAAAATAAGTCAAGAAGATGATGATGGTTGTGGTCTGCCATTACATATTATATGTGATTGTGGGTATTCGCTGTTAAGTTCCGCTGTATTGGGCAGCGCCAAGCAATAACAGCCTTCCTACTTACACAAGTCTTGTTCTTGCCCTGCATATTCTTCCATCCCAGCACAATCAGCAACGCTGTCCCTTTGGTTTTGCAATAATTACGAGCAGACTCCATATATCGACTCATTTGCAGCCATTTCTCATTGCAGAACTTTCTTCCATTAGAATGTCTGATACACACCTTGCCTTGGCTCCTCATTGTATGAATTATATAAATTACAGTGTCCAAACCCAAAACTTGACAGAACCAGCGAGGCAGATGAGATTACAATAATTTGTATTTCAATGGTGGGCAATTTTTTCTTCAGATAATATTGGACCTAGTCCCGATTTAGTTTCAATTTAGATATGATTTTAAAAAGTAAACGAAAAGATTTTCATAAATGAAATTCTTCCGCATAAAATTAGTAGTCCCGGTTTAGGTCCAATTCAGTTATGAATAAAAATGGACAAGAAAAAACGCTATCATAAAATTCCTGCTGCAATAAATGAAATCCCTTCGTGCCATAAATGAGATGTACATGTCAACCATAGAAAGCTCAGGCACCCAATCACCCTGCGTGCAAAAAATGAGGCGTGTGTGGCAAGCACAGGGAAAGAAAAGTTCAGGCCAGTGACCCTGCGTGCAAAAAATGAGGCGCGCATGGCAAGCACAGAAAGAAAAGCTCTCGCCAGTGACCCTTCGTGCAAAAAAAAGGCGTGTGGGGCAGGTACGGAAAAGAAAAGCTCAGGCCAGTGAAGCAAGGAAAGCTTAGGCAAGAATTATCTAGCTTGCGGCAGGGCAATTAATAAGTCTGAGTCTAAGTTGTATAGGTTTATTTTTGGATAATTTACATGTTTAAATTTAAGGTAGGCAAGGTGGGTATATATAGCCCACTGCAAGCTAGATAATTTTAGCATTAAGCTCAGGTCAATTACCACAGAAAATTTGGTAATTTTAGTATTATATTAATAAAATTTGGTTGAAATTTTTTTAAATGTAAGTTACAGTGGTTAAGTTAAACATCTTCAAAATTTTAGGTGTTGATATATTTTTATGGTGCTGAATTTATTTTTATTATCAAAACCATGATTCAAACACTCATATTTAAAAAAAAAATAACCATCAATTCTTAACCAGCGAAAAGAAAATTGACTTCTTTGTAGAAAACTCAGAAAAACAAAAAAAAAACAAAAACTTAAAGCACTCACAATTTCACATATATGCATAAATCGATTTCTATCATCAAAACCATGATTCAAATCATAGTTACCAAATTTGATGGTACTACCTAAAAAACTTTGAAAATTAGATAGTTATGTAAATTTGAAACAATGTAAAATAATATTTGGTTAAAAGATAATTTTGATTAAAAAATAATGCTAATATTGGCGCCAGATTTTTAAAAAAATTATAAAATTTCATTTAATCCTTTACTCTCCGGGAAAAAAAAAAATTCTATGCAACAAGAAATTAGTTAGTAAGTCTTTAATTATATTATAAATTTAAAGCGTTGTTGTTTGAATTTTTTTTATGAACAAGAAATTAGTTAGTAAAGCTTTAATTATATAAAAATATGGAATAAGTTATTTAGACAATGGGTTTGTAAAATGAAGAATGTAGGTTTTATATATGTAATTTATAATTTTATTAAATTAAAAGAAAAATTGAAGTCAAAATTTCACAATTTTTATTTTAATAAAATTTATTTTGATTAAATGTAAAATTATATGATTTAATATTTTGTAGTATAGTTAATATATATTATAAATTAGAATTTGGTTTTTTTGGGTAGATAATGGGTAATTATAAATTAAGAATACAACTGTATATTTTGAAAAATATTTGTACATGTTTAATATATAACTTTATTTCAAACTTAAAATTTTTGGTAATATGGAATTTATATTATTCATCATATTATAGAATTTGTAAGAAAATTTAATTTATATTGAGTAACATCTAATATATGGTGTGTAGTTAGATGTATAAATGAATACAAAAATTCTCACAAAATTTGCTATTCTAAATGTAAAACTATATAATTACATGTTTTAATACAATATATAGTTTTATTTGCAACACTTATAAAAAAAATTATGGGAATTTCAATGTTATAATTATTCATATTAATATTTTAAAATATCTTTAAAAAAATAATATATTTGAATCATTATAAAATATATACTTCCAAATTTTTTCCGTATTAAATTTTTTTAATATCAAACCAAATTCTAATTAAAATTTACTAACTATGATTCAAACATTTTTATTTTTTTGAAAAAAAAAAAACCAATTCTTAACCCGCTTAATGAAATTGACCCCTCCGAAAAGGAAAAGCTCGGGGCAGTCACAATTTCGCAGTATATGCATACCAACCCTCCAGCACGATGACAACGAAATTTGGATTTCTTAATTCATTATCAAAATCATTGGCATTTAAAATGCGTGGGATAGTAATGATTATGATAAATATATTAAACCATATTATTGATAAATATAATAAACCATATTCCAGTCTGCAAAAATAATAAATTATAATTACTTTAATTATTAATCTGATATAATAAAACACAAGTATCAAATTATAATCACTTTAAGTATTACGCTGATATACACTACTACACCAAGGGCATTTTAAGACATTTGTTTAAGACAAAAGAAATCTTTTGTCTTAAAAAGTCATTTTTTATTTTAGCTATTTTATATTAAAATTTAATATCAATTGAATTGTCTTAAATATAAAATTTAAGACAAAAATAGTGTGAGACAAAAATAATTTGAGACAATTTTCTATTTGAGACAAAAATATTTAAGACAAAAACAATTTGAGACAAAAGATTTAAGACAAAAAAATTTAAGACAAAAGTATTTTAAGACAAAATTTTATATTTAAGACAAAAGGAATTTGAGACAAAAATATTTTAAGACAAAACTTTATATTTAAGACAAAAGCAGTTTGAGACAAATATATTTTAAGACAAAAGCAATTTGAGACAAGAATATTTTAAGACAAAAATTTAGATTTAAGACAAAAGCACTTTGAGACAAAAATATTTAAGACATCACTATATATTTAAGACAATGGCCACTTAAGACAATGACAATTAAGACAAAACCCATTTAAGATAGTTAGCAATTAAGACAAAATCATTAGCATTGGGAAGTTTGCATTGAAATATCATGAGTGGATAGTGGATAAAATTATATTTTTTATTTTTGAAAATCGATATTCAAGCCACATGAAATTTAATCATGTCATATTTATTTCTTTTATATTATATTTTTATTTTTTCATTAAACCACATTCTAAAAATTTAATAAATAAATAGATAAAAAAATATTATTTTTAGGTTGGCAACTCAAGGGGATTTGAACTTTGAATCTCGTGTTTTAACCATAATTGCTCCAACACTAATATTCTTGGGCATATTATGTTTTTTCCTGCTAACTGCTCCAAATACAACCTCTAAGAACTAGTAGGGTCCAAGAAAAAAAGCTACAAGTTCCCCAAATTCGATCTACATTTCATGGACAACCACATTTCCCCCAAATGTCCTCCACATATTTTCCTTGGTGTATTGGAGTTTGAAAAATACATAGGATGCCACAAGTAATCCTAATCATAAGACTCAACTTTCCTAATGACTGGGAGACCTTAAAAATAAGAAAACATCTTAATTTATGCCTAAAATTACTAAAATTTCCTATCCCAAACATGAAATTAGAAATTCTACAAAATTATAGGGCAACAAGGAAACCAACTTCCTCTTCCAAAAATATCTAAGACCTTATGGAGGACAAATACAAATTTTGAAATAAATTGTTGAAATTATGCTCTTGCATCAACAGCTACCAATGTATCCTTGTAGGCCACCCACTTTAACAATAGACGTAATACCAATGTCCTTTACCAGTTAGAAGGAACTCCTTACATAATTCTCTCTTAGATCCCCTTAACCCATTGCAATGATTGTCTTTGATGCCTACCTAGTTGCAATCACATTAAGAAGCAATGTAGCATATTGCTGGTTGAGGATTTCGATAAGTATGTGATTTTTTTGACATCTTGTGACTATCTCATATCTGAATATCTAAAATCTTGGATGCATGTCTCCTTGACACTATAACATGACTTAGTATTTCCTATCATACCGTGTCACTCCCTCCTCGAGACACCTGGAACTCGCTAACACTCCCTGTCACACACTCTTATTCATTCATTTATGAATTTTGACCTAGTGCACCTCTGTCATGTTTTCCTGGCACTCCCTAAAACTCCTTAGCACGCATTGGCACACCTAGGCACTTGGAACAACTTTGTATGCTTCCCTAGCACTCTAACATGCCTTGGCACTTCCTAGAATATTGTTTCACTCCCTTCTTAACACACCTGGAACTGGATTATACTTCATTTCCATGCATTTTAAACTAGTGCCCCTTTGCGTTTCGCTGACACTTGGCCCTCACACTCCCTAGCATGTGTTCATGCCACACCCTGGCACCTGCCACATCTTGGCATGCCTATCATGCCTTGGAACTACCTAACATGTCTTAGTACTTCTAGGAATTCCCTGACACACCTTGGTATTCCTTAGCTTTCATGTCGTCATAGATAACCTTGCTTTTTTTGTGACTTGGGAACCCAACCAAGTCATTGGAAAATCGATGTTGTGCCCAGCCCAAAGTTTCCCTTTATCTGAAACTACTTTTTCCAACCCTTTATGTAACCATAGGCTTACCTCCTACAAGTCTTATTCTGACCTTCTCCTAACACACTTTATCCTTAAGACACTTGGAATTCGTTGACACTACTTGGCATACACTCTTATTCGTTCATTTCCATGCATTTTGACCTAATTCTCCCTTGCAATGTCCTGGCACTCCCTAACAGTCCTCAACATCCATTGACACTTTCTGGCATGTATTAGCATGTCTTTTCATTCCTTGGCACGCATTGACACTCCTTAGTTATCATGCCCTCACAATTACCCTTACTTTTTTGGAACTTGGCAACCCACCCAAGTCTTGCCTTGAATATAACAACTTGACCAAGTTACGGTTACTACAACTAGATTGTGCCTTGTTCACCTAAGAAATGACTATAACCCCTCACCCATTTAACCCCCTAAATGCTAAACCCCTAACCCATTTAAAACCTAAACCCTTAACCCCTAACCCCTTAAACCCTAATTCCCGACCCCTAACCCATTTAACCCCTAAAAACCTAACCCATTTAACCCCCAAACCCTAACCCCTAAAATACTTAACTGCTAAATCCCCTAACCCCCTAACCTCTTAACCAATAACCCATTTAACCCCCTAAACCTCTAACCCCTTAACCTCTAACCCATTAACCCCTTAACCCCTAACCCCTAACCCCTAAAATCCTTAACTGCTAAATCCCCTAACCCCATAAACCTCTAAACCCCTAAACCCATTTAACCCCGTAAAACCTAAACATCTAACCCTTAACCCCTAAGCCCTTAAGCCCTAATTCCCAACCCCTAACCCATTTAACCCCCTAAACCCCTAAAACCCTAACCCATTTAACTCCTAAACCCTAAACCTCTAAACCCTTAAACCCCTAAACCACTAACACCTAAACCCCTAAACCCCTAAACCGTTAATGCTTAACCATTAACCCATTAACCCCTCAACCCTAACCCCTAAAATCCTTAGCTGCTAAATCCACTAATTAAGCCCTAAGCCCCTAATCCCTAATCCCTTAACCATTAGCTCATTATTCACCTAACCCCTAATTGCGCCTAAATCCCCTAACACCTAAGCCCCCAATCCCTAATCCCTTAACCAATAACTCATTATTCCTCTAACCCCTAAATGTGCCTAAATCCCCTAACCCCTAAACCCCCAATCCATAACTCCTTAACCACTAACTCATTATTCCCCTAACCCCAATCCCTAATCCCTTAAATACTAATTCATTATGCCCCTAACCCTTAAGCCCCCAATCCCTAACCCCTTAACCACTAACGAGAATATACCACAGTGGGCATGCACAAGAAGAAGAACCAAAGAAATCAAATTCAATAAAGAAAGCACAACCACCACTCCAAAATCGCTTCTCTAAAACACATACAACTGCAATAAATCCCACTGAAGCTTACAAATTTATCAAGCCCTAATTAACTTACTAACAAATTCAACAAGCCAACATGTTACAATTTTTTGAGTCGCCCCCAAATCAATTAGTAATTATTGCATGAATGTACATTTGTTTGTAGTTTTATTTAAAAGGTTGAAATTCTCTCAAGAGCGTATAGAATATATCCAAAAGTTTAAAAAATGGAAATTTTGCTTACCTCCACAAGGTATCATCACACCCGGATAGGTGAAAACATACAAGTCTAAATCTTCTACCTCTAAGTCTCAATGACACTTCAACATGTCAATAACATACTTGCAACAATGCTTAATGAGTTTTGTCTATTGGCTAAAGAGATGTACATCCATCCATCCAAAAATAAACATCTCAATCAATCCAATACCATAAATTGTGCTAAATAGTTCATCATGTTATTTCAAATATTACAATATTTTCTTATATAGTTAGCTCACATGTTCCTTGAATATTTGAAAGCCAAACTACCTTAGCACAATATACCAGAAAGATTTGTACTCTAAAAGAAAAGAAAAAAGACAACAAACTAAAATAGGAACTTTAACTCTAATCCAAACACTTCATTCTTAGTAACATGATATCTAATGAAGATGATATGTGGAAAAACAGTCTTCATATATTTTCTATCACATGTCAAACCGAGTGAACAAACACATGCATAGAAAACATCAGAAATAGGGTTCATAGATCGACTTGTATTATATGGTTTCAAACCCTTCTTGTCTCCTTCAAGGGGGTTTTTGGAGGTCTTAAAAAAGACTTCCTTTTGCTAACCAAATGGATTTTTTCTTTCACACATGTATGGAAACGTACTTTCCAAATCATATTGTAATAGATTCATAAGGTGATATTATTGGTATCAACTACACCTTATTTGGAGACATCATTTTTATTGTAGGGGTTGGTACCTTTCTATTGGATGTGGTTGGCGATGTGAAGACTACTAAACCTCTAGTAAAGATTCATACTAACTCTAACAAGCTTATGGATGTTTTTTTACAAAGGGAGACCCCTCTAAGCTTAACTCATTGGATTCTTTGTTTGTTCATGCTAATTATTGTTCTCAACTTTCCTTCTCCAAGGGGCTAAGACTATTTGCTTCATTTATTTTACATGGCCCGATGAAAGAAGAAGAATGGAGATTGTCTCCGCATCTTTTCCATTTCGTTAAGTTACAAAAAAAGAGTCAAATTCTATAGCCAATAAACTAATAGTCTCTTGATACACCTTTAGTGAGCTATGCATAGCTCTCACCTATCACTGTAGCTCAATGAAATGACATCTAATAGCTCCAAGACCCCATTATAAATGGAGTAGTTGTGAAGTTGTTGTTAAATTATCACCTCCAAATGTTCAATTCTCATGAATTTTGGGGGAAGGGGGTCTTTTGGTGTATTGAGCGGGGCGAGGGGACATAATGGTAGCATGGATGGGTAGAAGTGAGAGGTTCGAGCATGGTTTACTGAGATCTACAATCCTAACATTAGAGAATGAGAAGGAGCCTTAGGGCCTTATGGCATAGGGGCTAGGGAACCTATAGGTAAGGTAATGAGAGAAATTTATAGGGGAACCCCCAATAGTTGTGACAAGGGGATTAGGGGCCACATTATCACAACCCATACACACTTAACCCATAACCACTAAAGTCCCTAACCCTTTAACCCCGGAGCCACAATCCCTTAATCCCTACACCCATAAATCATAACAAATTAACCCCTTGATCCCTTAAACCCAAAGCCATTAACCCCTTAACCCCTAACCACTAACTTAGAATCCTTGAACCCCATAAACCCTAATCCCATATCCTCTTAAAGCTTGACCCTTAACCCATAACCCCTAACCCCTAAACTCATTAACCCCTAACCCCTTAACCTTCTGACACCTAAATAACATAACCCTTAAGCACTTAACCCCTAAATCCCCTGACATGTAAGCCCTTGATGGTTAATATTAACCCCTAAATCCCTTAACCACTAATCCATTAACCTCTAACCCTTAAACCCCCTAACCTTCAAATCCCATAAGCCCTAACCCTTTACCCTTTACCCTTAACCCCTTGCTCCTAAACCCTTAAACCCATTAACTCCTAGAACCCCTTATCCTTTATCCCAAACCATAGGTGCTCCAACGCTAATATTCTTGGGCATATTATGCTTTTTCCTGCTAACCGCTCCAAATACAACCTCTAAGAACTAGTAGGATCCAAGGAAAAGAGCTACAAGTTCCCCAAATCCGATCTACATTTGATGGACAATCACATTTCCCCCAAATGTCCTCCACATATTTGCCTTGGTGTATTGGAGTTTGAAAAATACATAGGATGCCACAAGTAATCCTAATCATAAGACTCAACTTTCCTAATGACTAGGAGGCCTTAAAAATAGAAATAAAAACATCTTAACTTATGCCTAAAATTACTAAAATTTCCTATCCCAAATATGAAGTTATAAATTCTACAAAATTATAGGGCAACAAGGAAACCAACTTCCTCTTCTATAAATCTCTAAGACCTTATGGAGGACAAATACAAATTTTGAAATAAATTGTTGAAATTATGCTCTTGCATCAGTAGCTACCAATGTATCCTTGTAGGCCACCCCCTTTAATGATAGTAATACCAATGGACTTTACCTAGAAGGAAATCCTTACATAATTCTCTCTTAGATCCCCTTAACCCATTGTAATGATTTTCATTGATGCCTACCTAGTTGAAAGCACATTAAGAAGCAATGTAGCGTATTCTTGGTTGAGGATTTCGATAAGTATGTGATTTTGTTGACATCTTGTGACTGTCCTGTATGTGAATATATAAAATCATTTTTTTTGTACCAATTTAATGATTGATTTTCCATGAATTTTAAACTAGTGCTCCCTTGTGTTTCCTTGACACTTGGCCCTCACACTCCCTAGCATGTATTCATGCCACACCCTAGCACCTACCACATCTTGGCATGCCTATCATTCCTTGGAACTGCCTAACATGTGTTAGTACTTCTAGGAATTCCCTGACACACCTTGGTATTCCTTAGCTTTCATGCCGTCATAGATAACCTTACTTTTTTTTGCGACTTGGGAACCCAACCAAGTCATTGGAAAATAAATGTTGTGCCCAACCCAAAGTTTCCCTTTGTCTGAAACTACTTTGTGCAACCCTTTATGTAACCATAGGCTTACCTCCTACAAGTCTTATTATGGCCTTCCCCTAACACACTTTATACTTGAGACACTTGGATTTCATTGACACTACTTGGCACACACTCTTATTCGGTCATTTCCATGCATTTTGACCTAGTTCTCCCTTGCAATGTCCTGGCACTCCCTAACACTCCTCAACATCCATTGACACTTTCTAGCATGTGTTAGCATGCCTTTTCATTCCTTGGCACATACTGACACTCCTTAGTTCTCATGCCCTCACAATTACCCTTACTTTTTTGGAACTTGGGATCCCAACCAAGTCTTGCCTTGACTATAACAACTTGACCAAGTTATTGTTACTACAACTATATTATGCCTTGTTCACCTAATAAATGGCTATAACCCCTCACCCATTTAACCCCCTAAAACCTAAACCCCTAACCCATTTAACCCCTTAAACCCTAAACCTCTAAACCTTTAACCCCTAACCCCTTAAACCCTAATTCCCGACCCTAACCCATTTAACCCCTTAAACCCCTAAAAACCTAACCCATTTAACCCCCAAACCCTAACCCCTAACCCCTTTAACCCCTAACCGCTAAAATCCTTAACTGCTAAATCCCCTAACCCCCTAAACCTTTAAACCCCTAACCCATTTAACAACCTAAACATCTAACCCCTTAACCTTTAACCCCTTAACCCCTTAATCCCTAACCCCTAAAATCCTTAACTACTAAATCCCCTAACCCCCTAAACCTCTAAACCCCTAAACCCATTTAACCTCGTAAACCCTAAACATCTAACCCTTAACCCCTTAAGCCCTAATTCCCAACCCCTAACCCATTTAACCCCCTAAACCCCTAAAACCCTAACCCATTTAACCCCCAAAACCCTAAACCTCTAAACCCTTAAACCCCTAAACCACTAACACCTAAATCCCTAACCCCTTAACCCCTTAACCCCTAAACTGTTAATGCTTAACCATTAACCCATTAACCCCTCACCCCTAACCCCTAAAATCCTTAACTTCTAAATCCCCTAAGTCCCTAATCCCTAATCCCTTAACCACTAGCTCATTATTCACCTAACCCCTAACTGCGCTATTGTAGCCGCTACAACACCACCCAAAATTTTGGGTATATTTAAAATTTCGGGTTCCCCCTTCTGCTCACTTAGGCGTTAAAGTCTTTCACCCGACCTGCAGTCAGTGCCATCCCACCGAATTTTCCCCAACCCCTCATGAGATTTCTCACCATCATGATCAGATGTTGTTGCTGCAATCATGCCATATGTGGGAGGGATCATTCAGCATATGCCCAAACACTCTAACCGCAGTCGCGCCATGTGTAATGAGATTTCCATGCATACATTTGAACGGGAACCTTTCGTGTAATGACGATCAAAGGCCCTCTCGCCGTGGGTTACTAAGCATGTTTATTGAATACGTATTTTAAGCTCGTTAATCTCATTATGTTTTATCTAGAGACACCATTATCAAAGAGTAATTGTGATGTCGTAGTGTTCCACGCAGGTCGACCCCACAGGTGACAAACTCCTCAGTCGTGTCACGACATCAAGGGAAATAAAATTGAGTTTAATAACAAAGCCAAAGTTGCGGAACAGGGGAGGAGGAGGAGCAAGTGACCAGTATTGTTAGAAGGAGGATGGTGTGATACATGTGGATCAGAGAAAGAACCTTTTATGTCACCGACGCCAAAAGGCTTTCTCCACTAGTGCACACCAGTTACTTAGGAACACTCCATTTGGAAATGTCCATACCGGATGCCATATCACATAAATCAGAAGCATATTCTATGATCTAAGCTTACATAGGGACCTGATGGAGTATTTTTCTGAAATGGCAGATATTTCACCTTAAAATAAGTTTTGAATATCCTGCACCATACCCGCTCAATGTCGATGTGTGCGCGCAAAGGAACATATTTCACCACTTCGACAAGTCTAGCCTGAAATATAGCCCAGTGAACAAAGTGGACTTGGAAGATTTCCCTAGAGAACGGTAATCTCATTCAAGGCTTTTTCGTGCTGAGATGCAGTGCGAAAGTGCACATGCTGATGGTGGCAAGACAATTGCACAGCTAAAAGTTCTTTTTCCTCAGTTGAATGAAATGGCTCACAGGTTCAAGATGTGGCATGATAACTATTTGAAAGGTCAACACTGTCAATTTGGCGATTAAGTTTGGATTTGCTTATCTCAGTGCCTCATCATCCATCAAAGTACAGGTGTACGTTTGTTGGTGAGATTTAGGCTTGATTGTTCAGGCACTGGGTGCATTAATAGTTTCGGCACAATTTCGAATATCTAAATGCACCTCTGAGTCTTTACGGTGGGTGAAAATTTATGGACCGAGGTTATGGTTTTGATATTATATAATTAAACCAAGGCAAATGAGAAATCATATGGTGTCAAAATCATAGGAGATCATGGAGTAGAACTATGTCAAAACTTTATAAGTGGGGGCACATCCATATATCCAAGACAAGGCGCCATCATATGGTTTTAAAGCCATATAAGAACACAGATCAGAACTATATCAAATGCATTAATCGAGCTCAAGTATTTATACGGTGGATTTTTTGACCTATGGTGAAACATGTTGAGCGAATATCACGACCAACCCATAGTAACATGTTGTAATGACTATGGTGCGTTACAACCAAGGCGCGAAAGGGATAAAGCAATACATGTCAAACCACGTGAGATGAGGCAACGAAACTACATGGCCACGTGGCATGGAGCCCAACATTCATTGGCAGGTTTTCCAACTCGGTAAATATTTGGAGCAAGATATATAATAAGTGGTCAAAGCTGCGTTTAAAGGTGGATCTGGACCTTATAACAGATTTACGTTGAAAATGTTGTAATAACTATTGTGCGGGTATAATCAAAAGGAATGTCGAACTATATGAAGACATCAGTGCAATTTTAAACCTATGGATAAATGCTTGGAGAAGGTACATATGTAGTACTCAAAGGTTGTATTTAAACAGGGAGCAAAATATTTTAATAAACCGGCGGCAGCAACGTAGTAACCATGGTGCGCTGATAGTCAAACTGCATGGATGAGTTTTCAGCGTATCTGTCCCAAAGTCTGCATGGCAGCCAACGTAAAAGGACCGCGCGGTGGGTTTTCAACTTATGGTTAAACATTGGAGCGGACGTATATATGCAACGGTCAAAACTTACATTCAACACACGGTCATGACAAACCTACAGTGGCAGCCAGCATGGTATAACGAAACGCGGAGTTTTAAAATCATGCCATAGTAATCTTCCACGCGTCCACGGTGAGCTGGACAGAACGAGTCCATATTTTTCATGCCGCGTTATAGGGACGAAGGTTTCCCATGCATGCTTCCATGCATGAACGTTAATTACGTTGCTACACCCAAAATGGAGGTTTCTAATCGGTGAGGTCGCTGACATACTGTTTTTCAGGAATCGTTCATTCTGCATCAGAAATAAAGCCCGACATGCAAGGATTTGACACCCTTCTGAGCCGCTCAGGTCTAGCATGCAGTAATAACGTTTAGCTTGGTTGATATTCAGTGCGGGAAAAGGGTCGAGTCCCTTTGATTCTGGTTGCGTTAGTATGGCAAATAAAAACTCTGAGAAAATATGCGCCCTCTATAGTGCGTTGCGTCCAGCGCAACCTCCACGACCTGTAAGTCTGAAATTCCTTCAACTGTGTCTCCAAGGCACCAATGAAGTTACGAATCTAGCCCATATATGCTGAAGGTCAGAGCTGGGTTACATTCAAAGTGGGAACAGTTACATGTAATTTGCAGACCTTACCAGTAGCCCAAGGAATTATTTCTGATGAAGGCGTTGCCACAAAGCGAATTTCTGTGCGTGGCTAATCTTTGCAACTATTCCGAAGTCATGGCTACGCTTAGGTTCTGCGCAGTCTCATCCCAAGAGTATCGTGAGCACGTCTCAAGAGTTGGAAGATGTATCGTTAGTGCATATCATAATGGATGTCACGGAGGACATAAGGAGCATGTTGCCCAAGCCGACACTGCCCATCAATTGAGTCTGCATTTCGAACTCGGTCTACAACCATACTAATATGCATTTGCAGTAGTTGAAGAGGCGCAGGGAGAGCCTACACCATTCACTCTGATGACATAGTGACACAGCGCCTGACCACATAGGGGTCCAACTAATTTTTACTGTGATAAATTTATCATATTTTTTATTTTTATTCCCTAACATGTGTATATATATATACATATGGCCGATTTAAATTCGCTTATCTGCAGGTTATATGAGAAGATGCTGGAGCAGCTATGTCTACCCAAATCGAAAAAACTGCTAGCTCTCTCTGAAGGATGCAGATCTGGGTTTTAGATCAAACTCAAAACCTCGTGTTATGTGGATGCTCAGTATCTTGCTCGAAGCATAAACCATTCTGCCCACTTATCATCACATGCAAAGTCCCTTAGCACGGAAGTGACATCACCAGCAAATAGCAGTTGTCGTTTCATGACGAGGGCTAAGGCTAGCCTCCAGAGAACAAGGTCATGATATCTCTAAAAGAAAAGGCAAAATAACTCACTAGTCTTCCCAAGGTCGCAGGTCGCGGATGGTGCAGGGTCGCAAATCTCAGGAGGTCACAGGTCGCATGTCTAGCGAGGTCGCGAGGTCGCAAATCCCAGCAGGTCACAAGGTCGCATTTCTTATTTTCCCGAAATTTGCGACCCCACGACCCAGCGACCTAGTCGCAAGGTCGCAAGGTCACATTTTCATATTTTTCACGATCTGCGACCCCCCGACCCTGTGACCCAGTCGCAAGGTCGCATTTTCATCTTTTTTCACGATCTGCGACCTCGTGACCCTGTGACTCAGTCACAAGGTCGCAAGGTCAAACCCTGGACATTTTCTTACAACCTGCGACCCCGCGACCCAGTCGGGTCACAGGTTGCAACAATAGCTCAGGTCGCAGGTCGCAGAAAAGACTAGATCATAAGGCAACCTAACGGTCAAGAAGATGAAAAGTCAAGGAAGCCCAAAGCGCATATTTTTTATTATAAATACTCCTTCGGGAGCTTGTAAAAGAGGATCTTTTTTGGGGGACTCGAGTTGAATATATTGTATTACCAGAGGATTACACATTGAAACATGAATACAAGCATTTTGAAAAACCCCTTTGTTGGATCTGATGTGTTTTTCTGTGCGAACACTATGTGTATTTCTTATACAGTTTCAAATATCCTTTGATTAATGAAGCTACACTCTTAATGGCATCATTTATGCATCACGGCTATCTGTGCTTGTGTTAATGATGTTCAGTTTTTCATTGCTCTCTTAATGGATGTTAATGACTTTGTTTATTATCACTTCGTTTTATCTTTCAGGAAGTAAAGGGGCATCTCGCCATAAAGAACTATTTCTTTTGTGGTCAGAATACCTCACAAGCATAACCCCAAATATGTGTTTCTAACGACACCTCTTCGGCATGTATGATTTATTAATTTTCTCGCTACGCATAGTGTTATATACGTGTTTAATGCATCAATCATATGTCTTGTATCAGTTGATTAGGTGTGTATCCACTGTTTTATAGAGTTTAAGCGAGACCCAAAGCAAAGGAGAAATCAGTGGTAGCCGGACCCACACCCCAGACGGGATCCCTATTCCAAATGGTTCAAGGTCTAATTGGGACCTTTTACCGGGGAGATCCCCTACTGTTGGCCGGGACAGATTTTCCCGTCAACAGAATTGGCGCTAGAAGGAGGGCCAGATGACAAGCTGAGCCCTGAGAGCCTGCAGTTAATCTCATATCTATAATGGCTCGTTCCCAAATCATTCTCCCGAGATGTTTTTCGGAGTTTTATGAGCCTCGATACTTAATCCCCGATGAACTTATGTATCACTTGTCCCAGTTAAAATTTGACGGTGAAAATGGGGTGTCCATAACCCAACACCTTTTAGATTTCTATGACTTTGGTGAGTGCTACGAAATTTAAAATGAAGGTTTGATATGTTTGCTTTTCTTCCTCACCCTCGAAGGTCGCGCTAAGCAATGGTGCCGCACATTTCCGGAAGCTTCCATCCATTCATTTGAAAAACTCGCCAGTGAATTACAACAAGCTTTTCACACGTACAATTTTCAAAATGTATTGATAAAGTTGAATGACATTAGAATGGAACCTCAGGAACCTCTTGATGAATTTTCTATCAGATTTTTTCATTATTGTTTTGAGTTCCCTGAAAAGGATGTCGATTGGAAGTTTTTAAGGGAACAGTTCAGCTATGTGATTCTCGTTTCCCTTGAACAATTTCAGTCAGCAACCCAGCCTGAGCCTAGTGTTCCCTATGACGACCCACAAGCCAACGACTGTTCAGACTTTGAATCTTTCACGCACCATGTGGAATCAGAGTTTGAAAACCATAGTGGCTCATTATCTCTCTCGGTTCATGAAACCTACCTCGAGCCCACTCGGTGTCTCCCTGGACACAGTCCTAAATCTGATTCACATACGGATTATGAATCGACTCCTATCCCGGATGCAGTCGTTTCCCTTACAGGGCCTGCCAGATCATTGTTTTCTCGCAATGACACGGATGCGCGTGTTGAAAAGCCTTGTATGGTTAACGCCCCTGCGACTCAATCTGTTCGTTCATTATTCCCTGGTTGGTTTCTCGATCCCACCACACTGTAATTTCTTCGAGACATTCAAAATTTCCTTATACTGGTATTTGCGACAATCATAAGCACGCAGATGGTGTTTCACAATCGCAGTTCAAACTCGATGAATCTTTTAGATCTGATCTTTATCACTTGGAATCTTTAGACAGCCATAGGAGCGATTTTCTGTCTGGGAAACCTCAAGATGTCCTCTTTATTGATCCATCCCAGTGGGTAACTCCCGGGGAGCCCAACATGCCAGGTACCCAACTTGATCAAATCAATGGTTACAGTGATCCTTGCTTATCTGAAAACATATTCAATCATACCGTCGAGGACTATCACTTGCACCTCTTTGCCGACCACCTGGAGACACCAGAATTCGATGTGTCACTTCGGGAAGATTCAAGTACCCATCAAAATATCGAAGTGCTTCAGCCTCTGCCGACCGTTTCTAAAATGACGATCCCCAGGTACCATACTCCTCCCAGTATAATCGCATCGAATTCACTTTACCCTGGAAAATCTAGAGAATCCGATACTTTTGATTATCAATCTGTCAGTGCGCCAACATTTGACCGAATTGATACAAAGCCCACTGACATTTTGCAACTCACCACAATCCATGATCACATCTATTCACCTGTTGATCTCGCCAAACCATCAAAGTTGGGAAGCCCCCCGCTCGAAGGTCCAGAGTTTGTTCAAGGCGGTGAGGAATTGCAGCCTACACTGAAAGTGGATTCAGATCCTCATACCCTTGACCAAATCCAAGAGCAACCTCGAGCTAAGGTTTTCAAAACTAGGATTTCTGCACTTGGATGTTTAAGCATCTATAATTCACCTGGCACCTGCTTGTTGCTTCCACCCCGTAGAATCAATCATCCTCACCACCACAATGATGTTGCTGGTTGGCTCGACCAACCTTATCCGGTTGATGTGCCTACAAATAGGCAGTGGTTTACCCAGTGCCCATCAGACCTAGAATTGTGCATGAATGAATGTGTGTCATTTATAAATTTCGAGTTTCAAGAACATATTGTTGTGTGTCAAGATGAGAGTGGGATTCAGCTTTCACAATATTTTCTGGCATGTTCTTTGGTAAGTACCCATCATCTTCTTGCCGGTGCACATGCTCTTCAGGTAAGTCTTGCTGTTGGTGCACAATTTTGTATGCTGGCTCTGATCGCAAACATTGTCATCCTTGCAGGTCGGGAATTAATGCAGTGGCTGCACTGGAAAGCTGATTTCACATAACCCGACCGCATCATTGGTTAAGCTAGGGTTTTAGATGTAGGCTAGCTAGGACCTGATAATAAATTTTTTAGTTCAAAGTCTTTAACTAGATTTACTTGCCAAATTTTTACGTTATAATTTAAAAGTGTGTTTGCTGTTTTGTTTACGATTAATATCTTAGGCATCATCATGTTACAAGTATTTTCCACTCATTTCTTTTTTTTTAGTTACTTGTTGCTGCATAAATAATCACTGCTTGTATTTGCACCTACAACTGGTTGATCGCTCTCGCACATGGCGTTGCATTTCATCTTGAGCCTTGCCTATTACATTGCGTCGTACACTCTCTTCCTTACATCATTTTTGTCATATCGCCTGCCACTTCATGAGCCCTCATTGCAACTCTATCACCTTGCGGTCTTGTTTTGCCTCAATTGTTGAAATAGTAACCCCATTGTTTGTGTGAGGTTGCGGTGGCTATCTCAAGAGGCAGCTTTCTCTCAGGACAAGTCATCGAAGTCGTTGTCCCAACAAGATGCCTATAAGTCTATACTTATTTAGCCGGGGAGATACGAGCCGGTTGCTTGTGGGAGACCTAATGAGTTCGAATGGCCTATACCCGTAACCTAAGCCTTGTACCCGGCACAATATTGCATGTTTTAATGATATGTTTTGCACGCTTCGCCTATTGTGGTGAATGGGATGTGAAGGTTTGGCACGAGGGCAAACCCAAATCAGGATATCTTCCAGTTTCTGTAAAACAAGAAACAACCTCTCTTGCTCGTAAAATAAGTCGGGATCCATCATCCTCCCATGAAAAATAAGTGCCACGAGCACATGAAAATAAGTGCTGCAAGCACATGAAACAAATAAGGGTAAAGGATCGAGAAAGGCTTCCTGCGTAGAGAGGTAATGCAACGACTCCGCCGGGGTACTGACCAGGCTCGCTGGCAGTGGAGCAACGTTTGTGATTTTTTAAAGTGACTCCGTCGGGGTATTGTCCAGGCCTGTTGGCAGCAGAGCAACACCAGAAACTTACTTTAAAAAAATCCTGAAAATAATAAACCCACTGCCTTGCTCTTCACATCATCAACAAGCTACGGGCGTCTATGGGCTTTCTCTGTGACGTGTTTCTGATTAGCGAGACCTAGCTGAGGCACAAGGATTAGGCATACCTGTAAAGGGCCAGAGTAATTCAAAGGGTCCCCGCAGAACTTGTTCAATATTCCCTTGCATCACTATCGTGGCTCAGACTTTTGTTGTGATAGTGACAGAGATGCTAGATTCTACCAGTGGTTCGCCATTTGTTGTAGCCGCTACAACACCACCCAAAATTTTGGGTATATTTAAAATTTCGGGTTCCCCCTTCTGCTCACTTAGGCGTTAAAGTCTTTCACCCGACCTGCAGTCAGTGACATCCCACCGACCTGTCCCCAACCCCTCATGAGCTTTCTCACCATCATGATCAGATGCTGTTGCTGCAATCACGCCATATGTAGGAGGGATCATTCAGCATATGCCCAAACACTCTTACCGCAGTCGCGCCATGTGTAATGAGATTTCCATGCATACATTTGAACAGGAACCTTTCGTGTATTGACGATCAAAGGCCCTCTCGCCGTGGGTTATTAAGCATGTTTATTGAATACGTATTTTAAGCTCGTTAATCTCATTATGTTTTATCTAGAGACACCATTATCAAAGAGTAATTGTGATGTCGTAATGTTCCACGCAAGTCGACCCCACGGGTGACAAAATCCTCAGTCATGTCACGACATCAAGGGAAATAAAATTGAGTTCAATAACAAAGCCAAAGTTGCAGAACAGGGGAGGAGGAGGAGCAAGTGACTAGTACTGTTAGAAGGAGGATGGTGTGATACATGTGGATCAGAGAAAGAACCTTTTATGTCACCGACGCCAAAAGGATTTCTCCACTAGTGCACACCAGCTACTTAGGAACGCTCCATTTGGAAATGTCCATACCGGATGCCATATCACACAAATCAGAAGCATCTGCTATGATCTAAGCTTACATAGGGACCTGATGGAGTATTTTTCTGAAATGGCGGATATTTCACCTTAAAAGAAGTTTTGAAGATCCTGCACCATACCCGCTCAATGTCGATGTGTGCGCGCAAAGGAACATATTTCACCACTTTTAAAAGTCTAGCCTGAAATATAGCCCGGTGAACAAAGTGGACTCAGAATATTTCCCTAGAGAACGATAATCGCATTCAAGGCTTTTTCGTGCTGAGATGCAGTGCGAAAGCACACATGCTGATGGTGGCAAGACAATTGCACAGCTAAAAGTTATTTTTCCTCAGTTGAATGAAATGGCTCACAGGTTCAAGATGTGGCATGATAACTATTTGAAAGGTCATCACTGTCAATTTGGTGATTAAGTTTGGATTTGCTTCTCTCAGTGCCTCATCATCCATCAAAGTACAGGTGTACGTTTGTTGGTGAGATTTAGGCTTGATTGTTCAGGCAGTGGGTGCATTAATAGTTTTGGCACAATTTCGAATATCTAAATGCACCTCTGAGTCTTTACGGTGGGTGCAAATTTATGGACCGAGGTTATGTTTTTGATATTATATAATTAAACCAAGGCAAATGAGAAATCATATGGTGTCAAAATCATAGGAGATCATGGAGTAGAACTATGTCAAAACTTTATAAGTGGGGGCACATCCATATATCCAAGAGAAGGCGCCATCATATGGTTTTAAAGCCATATAAGAACATAGATCAAAACTATATCAAATGCATTAATCGAGCTCAAGTATTTCTACGGTGGAGTTTTTGACCTATGGTGAAACATGTTGAGCGAATATCATGACCAACCCATAGTAACATGTTGTAATGACTATGGTGCGTTACAACCAAGGCGCGAAAGGGATAAAGCAATACGTGTCAAACCACGTGAGATGAGGCAACGAAACTACATGGCCACGTGGCATGGAGCCCAACATTCGTTGGTAGGTTTTCCAACTCGGTAAATATTTGGAGCAAGATATATAATAAGTGGTCAAAGCTGCGTTTAAAGGTGGATCTGGACCTTATAACAGATTTACGATGAAAATGTTGTAATAACTATTGTGCGGGTATAATCAAAAGAAATGCTGAACTATATGAAGACATCAGCGCAGTTTTAAACCTATGGATAAATGCTTGGAGAAGGTACATATGTAGTAGTCAAAGGTTGTATTTAAACAGGGAGAAAAATATTTTAATAAACCGGCGGCAGCAACGTAGTAACCATGGTGCGTTGATAGTCAAACTGCATGGATGATTTTTCAGCATATCTGTCCCAAAGTCTGCATGGCAGCCGACATAAAAGGACTGCGCAGCAGGTTTTCAACTTATGGTTAAACGTTGGAGCGGACGTATATATGCAACGGTCAAAAATTAAATTTAACACACAGTCATGACAAACCTATAGTGGCAGCCAACATGGTATAACAAAACGCAGAGTTTTAAAATCATGTCATAGTAATCTTCCACGCGTCCATGGTGAGCTGGACAGAACGAGTCCATATTTTTCATGCCGCGTTACAGGGACGAAGGTTTCCCATGCATGCTGCCATGCATGAACATTAATTACACTGCTACACCCAAAATGGAGGTTTCTAATCGGTGAGGTCGCTGACATACTGTTTTTCAGGAATCGTTCGTTCTGCATTAGCAATAAAGCCCGACATGCAAGGAGATGATGCCCTTCTGAGCCACTCAGGTCTGGCATGCAGTAATAACGTTCAGCTTGGTTGATATTCAGTGCGGGAAAAGGGTCGAGTCCCTTTGATTCTGGTTGCGTTAGTATGGAAAATAAAAACTCTGAGAAAATATGCGCCCTCTGCAGTGCGCTGCATCCAGCGCAACCTCCACGACCTGTAAGTCTGAAATGCCTTCAACTGTGTCTCCAAGGCACCAACAAAGTTACGAATACAGCCCATATATGCTGAAGGTCAGAGCTGGGTTACATTCAGAGTGGGAACAGTTACACGTAATTTTTAGGCCTTACCAGCAGCCCAAGGAATTATTTCTGATGAAGGCATTGCCACAAAGCGAATTTCTGTGCATGGCTAATCTTTGCAACTATTTCGAAGTCATGGCTACGCTTAGGTTTTGCGTAGTCTCATCCCAAGAGTATCGTGAGCACGTCTCAAGAGTTGGAAAATGTATCTTTAGTGCATATCATAATGGATGTCACAAAGGACATAAGGAGCATGTTGCCCAAGCCGACACTGCCCATCAATTGAGTCTGCATTTCGAACTCGGTCTACAACCATACTAATATGCATTTGCAGTAGTTGAAGAGGCGCAGGGAGAGCCTACACCATTCACTCTGATGACATAGTGACATAGCGCCTGACCACACAGGGGTCCAACTAATTTTTACTGTGATAAATTTATCATATTTTTTATGTTGATTCCCTAACATGTGTATATATATATACATATGGCTGATTTAAATTCGCTTGTTTGCAGGTTATATGAGAATATGCTGGAGCAGCTATGTCTACCCAAATCGAAAAAACTACTAGCTCTCTCCGGAGGATGCATATCTGGGTTTCAGATCAAACTCAAAACCTCGTCTTATGTGGATGCTCAATATCTTGCTCGAAGCAGAAACCATTCTGCCCACTTATCATCACATGCAAAGTCCCTTAGCGCGAAAGTGACATCACCAGCAAATAACAGCTGTCGTTTCATGACGAGGGCTAAGGCTAGCCTCTAGAGAACAAGGTCATGAGATCTCTGAAAGAAAAGGCAAAAGAACTCATTGGTCTGTCCAAGGTCGCAGGTCGCATATCTGCTTAGGTTTCAGGTCGCAGATGGTGCAGGGTCGCAAATCCCAGGAGGTCGCAGGTCGCATGTCTGCCGAGGTCGCAAGGTCGCAAATCCTAGCAGGTTGCAAGGTCAAATTTTCATCTTTTTCACGATCTGTGACCTCGCGACCCTGCGACCCAGTTGCAAGGTCGCAAGGTCGCATTTTAATCTTTTTTCACGATCTGCGACCCCGCGACCCTGCGACTCAGTCGCCAGGTCGCAAGGTCGCACCCTGGACATTTTCTTACAACCTGCGACCCCGCGACCCAGTCGGGTCGCAGGTCGCAACAATAGCTCAAGTCGCAGGTCGCAGAAAATACTGGGTCGCAAGGCAGCCCAATGGTCAAGAAGATGAAAAGTCAAGGAAGCCCAAAGGGCAGGTTTTGTATTATAAATACTCCTTCGGGAGCTTGTAAAAGAGGATCTTTTGTTGGGGACCTGAGTTGAATATATTGTATTACCAGAGTGTTGTAGCCTCTACAACACCCTCCAAAAAACCCAGCTTCAAAATTTTTGGAGCCCCTTGAACTTAAAGAAAACCAAGAAAAAAGTCCAGAAGGCTAAGTCGCAAAGTCGTAAAACTCTATTTTTTAGAAAACCGCGACTCCGCGACCTTGCGACCCCGCGACCTGAAGGTCGCAAGGTCACAAAACTCAATTTTTCTGGAAAACCGTGACCCCGCGACCCACAGGTCGCAAGGTCGCAAGGTCGCGAGGTCGCATATCTCTCTAATCGCTCAAATTGCGACCTTGCGACCTCATTAAATGCCCGCACGTGCGACCTTTTTATATAAATGAGGTCGCTAGGTCACATTTTTCATATGCTGCGGATAGAAAAAAATGGCTCTGACAGGTCGACAGGCGCGCGATTTTCCCGGGTAAGTTGCCTTTTCCCTCCTGCTATTTCCTTCTTGGTCATTCTTGCTAAATCCCAGGCACCCTTAGCCTTTAAATTGTACATTTTCTTCAACCACTGGCTATTCTTCTTACTCAGGGTTTTTGTTCTGATTCTGGTTTCCTCCACTATGCCCACTGTGCTCAAAATCATCAACATTGTTGGTCTTGGCTTTCATGGCTACTTCCCTACTCCCAAAACTAGCCCTTGACTCCATCTCGACCCATTTGTTGTTGCATTTTTCCAGTTAAGGGTAAAACCACTTCACACCGCGCGCACCCAAAACCCCCGTGGAAGCCCTAGTGCGACTTGTGACCCCGTGACCTAGTCGCAAGGTCGCAGTTTCCAAATTTTTCGAGATTTGCGACCCCGCGACCCAGCGACCTAGTCGCAAGGTCGCAAGGTCACATTTTCTCGATTTTGATAAATTTGCGACTCCGCAACCCAGCGACCTAGTCACAAGGTCGCAAGGTCGCATTTTCCCGGTTTTGATAAATTTGCGACCTAGCGACCCAGCGACCTAGTCGCAAGGTCGCAAGGTCACATTTTCATGGTTTGCGACCCAGTGACCCTGCGACCCAGTCACATGGTCGCAAGGTTGCATGTTGGCTTCCTTTTCTCAATCTACGACACCGCAACCCAGTAGACCTTTGTTTCAATTTTGTTTGTGTCCCAGCTAAAATCATTGATAAAATGTAATTGGTATTTTATCATCATGTCGTTCTTATCATGGGATTCTTTCATGAATATGACAGGTGAACTTGAAGCAGACGCAGAGTGTATACTTGTTCTCTCGGATTCTAGCGACATGGCACCCCCAGTATCTCGGAAGAAAGACAAGCACGTGGCAGTGGAAGAGGTGGAGATGGACATACCAGTATCCCCACCCCCAATATACAGAGATACCCTTTGCACATTTGCAAAAGGGTACAGCATGCAATGGTACCAAGTGTACCATGAGTTCGCCATAACGGAAGCGGAATTTTCAGAAGACCTCCCGGATCGGGAGGTATAATTAAAAGTAAAAAGTTCCAAGCTGCATATCGCAGGTGCTCATCCGGCCATATTTCCATGTCCCAAAATGATAGACTGGATCATACAAAAAATAGATCCCAAGAAGTTCGTGATCCGAGACAGCGAAGGCAAAGCTTTCGCAACGCTCGTAGGCTCGGACACCCATGTCTACTACTCTTTGCCTCAACAGGAAGAAAACTTTACAGAAGAATGGGCTCTTGCCCATGCAGTCCCCGTAGTCGACACTATCAGGCAGTGGTGGGCAGTGCCCGACAAATTTAAAGTCAAGAAAGACCAAGAATATCCAGTGGCCAGCCTGAGAAAAGTAAATAAATTAGTAGCCGCCATGCTTTGCAGATTGTACGGGTGCCCCGACGCCACTACCTTCAATGGCACATGGGCTACTATCATGGAATATGTAACGGTGCATGGCACCCGTTTCAACTGGGCTAGTATATTGATGACCTCAATGCATAAAAACTTGTCCTCGGCATTGGCCCCAAATGAAGGAATGCCTTCTGAGTTCTATATGGCCTCTTATCTATTGGATGTCGTCTGTGCAAGGCTGCATTTTGAGGGATGGGCACATAACTGGAATCCCACGCAGACCCGTGCAATTCATCTACAAACCAAAGTGTTCTGGGAATCCAGGTATAAGCAGGATATAGAACCAATTTCTCAAATATTCATCCCCGCCCTATTCAGAAAATTATTTGGCCAAGATGCCCCTTGTATGTCTTGGTGAGCCAGGGAAACTCTAGGCCAAGTGGCGCATTGGTTTCCATTCGCTAGATATACTTTCATCCGAGTCTTCGGCTCGTTCAAGGCACCTCATGCTATGCCTCACTTCGTTATAGACAAGATGCTCATACAAGAGGTATGTTACCAAATGTCCTCGGGTTTCTCCAGTGTCCTGTCCAAAGGTAAGAAGAAGCCCTAGCCCGCGCTACCCCTCACTATCGGTGCATACACAATTAAAGATTTCAGAGAGGTATGGGCTGAAGGAGAAGAGATTAAAAGTTATCTCCTCAGGAATTTAGAGTACCGAACATACGACCCGGAGAGGATAGTTCCCGAACACTGCAAGAAGGCCAAATTCAAATGGAACTACTAGCATGTAGAATGCCCGGAAGAAGATGAGAGAAGAAACTGGTATAATGCAGATAGAAAACTCGCTTCGGGGGCGGACTCTAGCCAAGAGGATCCGTATGATTAGAGTTTGGAGGACAAGAGCCGTAAGTTAGGAGGTGCTTCTTCCTCTCTAGCTAAAAAGCCCCGGACCAGCACAGGGCCTGACACCTCTTCTCAATAGAAAGAAGAAGAGGCCAAAGCACAGCAAGAGAGAGAAAAGAAGATAAAAGAGGAAGAGGAGAAGCGCAAGAAGAGTTCAAAGGCACATCAGAAGAAGAAACAGGCCGAGGAGGCCAGGAAGGAAAAACAAGAAAAAGAGGCGCAGGCCGCAGCAGAACAGGCGCTCAAGAAAGAGCTCGACAAAGTAGAAGCTGAACGCCAAAAGAAAGCAGACCAAGCTGCTGCAGCCGAGCGAAAGAGGAAAGCCGAAATAGAAGCAGCGGCAGAAGCAGAATGCAAGCGGAAGGAAGAGCATGAGAAGGCGAAAGCCGAGCGCCCACAAAGAGAAGAAGAGGAAAGAAGAGAAGGAAAAGAAGAAGAAAGATGAGGAGGATGAATTGATAGAAGACATCGAGATGTCTCCCCTCGAAGTACCTCTAGGCGGTACAGGAACCATGCTCTTCGATGTCAATTGCCCCCAGGGGCAGGAGGAGGAGGTCTTCAACCTCACTAGGCTCACATTCGACCAATTCTCTTTCAAAATCCGGCAAGAGAAGAGAAGGTCCCTGGCACAAAGTCCTTCCGCCACATCCACGGTTACAACTGAAAAAGACATAGTCCTTGATACTAGGACTAATCCCGTGATGATAGCATCAGCAGGCACTGCTTTCGCCGCAGCGACGGAAGAAAATGTCACCCGAATGAGTAGAGAAATCATTTCTCTACAAAACAGACTACGAGCAGCGGAGCAGCGAGAGAAGAAGGCGGAACAGGAGAGGTCGGCGTTGGAAGAAGAGATGCAACAACTCCGAAACAAGGCTCCCCAAGTCAATGAAGTTCCACTTGCCGTTCTAAAAGAATGCGATGTATTAGAGGCGACCATGAGACAGGTGTATGGGGAAATGTTCAACATAGAACAAACAGTCGCCCCACTGGTAAGAGCACGAGCAGAAACTAAGCAGAAGCACGAGTAGCTCAAGGAAGCCTCAGCTGCCTTAGATAAAATGATGAACTGGATAGTGCAATACCCTCAAGTTCCCGAGCATTTGCCTAAGAAGGATTGGATTCATACACAAGATGCCAAAGTCCAAATCCGGATGAAGATGCAATCCAAGGACAAGCTATCCAAGGATTTGGACAAAGTAATGTCTTCATACGACCACCTGATCAGCGGCATAGACTCAATGCACACTCTTCACCACATTCCTTCGTTAGGGGGATTGGACGAAAGTAAGACCTGGGAGCAAGTAGATCAAGAAATCCAGTCATCCATGCAGCCTATCAAGCAAGCTGTTGCCGCCCCCGAGGTCACAGCATCACAAGAAAATCTGGGTCAGTTGCTTGTCGCGCCTATCCAGATTTATACCAAGCTTGCCTCCCTTTCAAACCAGATCTCACAAAAGAAGGAAACCCTAATCCTGAATGCTCTGGAGTGCATGCATCGGTTGAAAGAGGAGGTCCCTCTAATCTCCCCTATAGCAGCAAAATACTAGACCTGGCAAGACTTCCTCAAAGGAAAGCAGATTGATGTTCCTGATCTCTCTATTTCGCGCCCATCTCCATGACTCAGTGGCAGTAAGTCACAGGTCGCACTGCTCACTAGGTCGCAGGTCGCACTTCCAAATAGGTCGCAAGTCTCACTCACTGGCCAGGTCGCAGGTCGCAATCTTCTCCCAAGTCGCAGGGCGACTCAACCGGCGGGCAGGCGAAGAGTCAGGGAGCCCAAAGGGCAATTTTGATCTATAAAACCCCCTCCGAGGGAAGTGTAAAGGATCTTCTTTTTGGGACTTAGAAGCTACAAAGCATTGTATTTGAAGAGAACACTCTTTTGGCATATGAATACAAATACCTGTTGAAACTCCTTTTGGATCTGATGTGTTTTGCTTGGTGAACACTATGAGTATTTCTTTACAGTTTCAGAACATCTTTTGATTAATGAGACTACACTCTTTAATGGCATCATTTATGCATCATGGTTACTTGTATGTGTGTTAATGGTGTTCGGATCAATTTCTTGTTGAATGTATGTTAGTGACTTTGTTTATTAGCATTTCATTTTATCTTTCAGAAAGTAAAGGGGAATCTCACCATAAAGAACTATTTCTTTTGTGGTCAGAATCGCCTACAAGCATAACCCCAAAGATGTGTTGTTGACAACATTTCCTTCGGCGTGCATGCTTTATTATCTATCTTGCTACGTGTAGTGTTATATACATGTTTAATGCATCAACCATGTATTTTGTATCATGTGAATAAGTGTGTGTCCGTAGGTTCGAGCAATTTCTTTTGAGACCAAAGGGAAGGTGACTGAAGCGATAGTCGGACCCACACCCCGGATGGGATCCCTATTCCAAACAGTTCAAGGTCTGATTGGGACTTTCTACCAAGGAGATCCCCTACTGTTGGCCAGACGATTTTCCCCGTCAACAGAATTGGCGCTAGAAGGAGGGCCTGAATGGCAGCCTCCCAGCATACAACCAACATTCCATCACAAACTCCCCACGGGGAGGTCATAAACAACGAAACTATCCCTCCATTGGAAGATATTCCAAGGGTGGAGATGCCGTATTATGAAATTACCCATGCACAGTTGAGAGCCTTGCACCCAGCCGCCCGTAATCTCCTCGGGGATTTGAGATATGCCCCAATCATGCAATTCTTGTCCCATAATAGAACCCTGACTGAAAACACCACTCGTAATGGTGCCTTGGTGAGCACCGTGCCCGAATTGGTGAATCTCATGCTTGAAGACCTCGCCGCCACTGCTCAGCGTGACGAACCAATCCCCGAACTCCAAGACGGAGATGAGGAAGAATTTGGTCCCACTGACCCTTTTCCTAACTCTCAGCCCAACCAAGCCCAACCGAACAACAACCAAGCATGCCCCCCACCTGGGGAAGGTGAGGAGGATAGAGGCCGAAGGAATGAAGGCGAAGGAAATAGAGCCCGCAAAAACAAAGGCGAGGGAAATAAAGCCCGCCGGATTGGAGGTAGAGGAGATAGAGGCCGAGGCCAAGGAAACCGTGCCAACAACCGTCACCCAATCCCAAATAGGCTGCCTGTTCACAACTGGGGATATCTTAGAGACTTTCCCTACCGTGAAAGATATCAATATGAACATTTTCACCATGAGGGAGGAGCATCGGTGTCAGGTTCGGGGGGTGAATCTGAGCCTGAGTTTAGGCACCACCAACACGCTAGGAGGGTGCAACCCCTAGCCTGGATGGCCCAGTCACCATTAAATCTTTTGGGCCCACTCCACGACCTGCCTAGGCACCCGGAGAAACACCTCCCCAAGTTTGATGTCGAGAAAGGCACCTTGGCTGAGGATCATATAAACAACTTCTATCTTTCCCTGCAAATCATGAGGGTTCAGTTAGATGACGTTGCTTGTTGTCTGTTTCCACATACTCTTGAAAACAAAGCAGCCACTTGGTACCGCTCCCTCCCAAGTGCCTCCATCACATCGTGGGGCCAGTTTCGACACGCATTCTTGCAGAAATTTTCAGAGGACAAAACCCCTTCCATGCTCCTCACAGAGTTAAGCACCATTAAGTGTCACAAGAAAGAGAAGGTGAGAGATTTCAATCAGCACTTTTCTACCATACTGCAAAATTTTCCCCCAAACTTGGCATTGGACGACTCTATTACCATTGACTATTATACAAAAGCTCTCCCTAGGGATATCACTGTCTTCGTGAAACGCGAAGCTCGTCCCACACTTGCAGCCAACTACGCAGCCGCCCTCACTATAGAAAGAGACATGCTTTCTATAGGAGCCATCGATCATGAGGGGAGAGATGACCACAAACCAATCGCGAAAAGGGGTCAGTCCACCACAAACAAAACCGCAGATAAGGATAAGGATGCTTTTGATTTTGAGGGTATAGCGAAGACCCTCAATCTATTAACAAATGAAGTCTCTGATCTAAAGAGGAAGGGTATAGAGTCCACATCTAGTGCTAAGGCACCTAATCCCTTCTTTAGAAAGAGCAACCCCAACACCAGCCGACCTCCGTCCAACCCGAACACTGTTCTGAACGTTGAAGTGATAGGAAAAGATAACTTCTGCTCCTTCCACCAGGCTACCCACTCTGAAAAAACATGCCCCCAGTGGAGTGGCAGCATGACTGCAGTGGTAAACCAGCTTCTGGATGATCAAACCCCAGGGGAAGCGGGGGACGATGATGTTTCAAACCACGATGAGGAGTTGTCACCGGATGAAGAACCGGCATCCTCAGTTCTTGCATTTGATGTTATACGAGGGGACAACCATCTTAAAATCATTGATATCAACATGGCAGACAATCCTAAGACCCCACCTGTAAGAAACTACAGCCTTAGGAGTAAAGGACCGGTCCCTGAACCATCCTTTGAGGAGAAGAAAAGGGCTTTCTTAAGAAAAATTATGCCGCCAGGGAATGAACAACAAGCTGCCCCTAAGAAGCCCACAAATGACAATACCCGAGAAAATCTGAAAAGCAAGCTCCCCATGGGTTCCACCACAACCACTACTGAACCCAGTCCCCAATCTGATTCCACATACAACATTGTAGAGGACATGAAGAAAACCAGAGCTAACATATCCCTCTATGAGCTTGCTCACATCACGAATCAAGGAGAACTCATTCTTAAAGCCTTCGCCAATACCTCAGCTACTAAGCCCGTGAGCAACACTTCCGCGCAACCTAGTCCAAGTGTTCAGTCCATCGTAAACGCCATCAATGCAAATTCCAGGGGGTCTACCCCTCCTTTCCTCCTATATTTCGAGATCTTCAACTTCAACATCCATAGCTGTCTAGTTGACTCCGGCGCCTCCACGAACGTCATGCCCCTATCTGTTTGTAAGAAGCTGAACATCTGCCCAGAGAAAACTGACACAAGGATCATTCAACTGGACAGATCTCAAGTGCCAGCCATAGGAGAACTGAATAACGTCATCATCCGCCTCTCGTTCCATTCTAGAGTCCATCAATGCATCGACATTGTAGTTGTGGACATCCCGGAAGCCTACGGCCTATTACTTAGTAGGGACTGGTCCAGCAAGCTGTAAGGATATTTCGCCACTGACTAGTCCCACCTTTGGATGCCTTACAAGGGCCAGAATAACCAAATCAGGGTCGAAAGCGAGCCCTATATGAAACATACTGTGACTGATTTGGATGCTCCTAATGAACCCATCAGTTTTGCTCAAGAGGAGCTTGGCATGTGCTTCTTGGAAGCCATTTTTGGATGTTATCACCGTCCTCAATCTCCAGTAGATCCCGAGACCCAGTCTGAATTAATACTCTTCGCAGAAGATCAATCCACTTCCATCTCACACCAAGCTGAAGTCCCGCCCCAACCTACAACCCCAAAGGAGCCAGAAAACGATGTATGGACCCTGTACTATGACGGTTCCAAAACTCTTGACGGAGCTGGTGCGGGCTGCATCTTACTAGACCCTTAGAAGAACAAATTCTTGATATCCTGTAGGCTTGAGTTCCAATGCACAAACAATACTGCGGAATATGAAGCTCTAATCCTCGGACTCAAGAAGGCATTGGATTTAAAGGTAAGGTGCTTACGAGTTATTGGAGATTCCGAGATTATCACTCGGCAGGTACGCAATACCATTCATTGTTTGTCTCCGCATTTGAAGGCTTATCAGCAAGAGGTATGGCATCTTATTTCTGCTTTTTATGCTTTTGGAATTACATCTGTTCTTAGAATGCACAATGCAGCAGCTGATACTCTGGCTAATGCTGCTGCTAGATTTACCCCTTTGAGGGATAGTTTTTCTATTGAAGTTATATATAAACCCTCCGTGCCAGATAATGTTACTAATTTCCGTATTTTTTATAATGATCAACAGATATTGGAGTTTATGCTCAACACTGAAGTATTCAAAGACGCGGCGATTGATGAGGCAGATCACGACCAAGCCTTGTAGGAAGAGCATGACAAACGTAAGGAAAACCCCATGCCTAAGGGAATAGTATCACTTGAAAAGCTCTTCGACCTGCAAAGCCAGTTCCGCGGCCCCCCAAATACCAAGGTACAAAGTTCTATTTTGGCACATCGGCAAGTAAATTTGGGATCAGAGGAGGACCCGAAGTTCATTAACCTCGGGAAAGAGTGTACCGACGAAGAGACACAGGCATTCACCCAACTATTTCGGAAGTATCGAGACATATTTTCTTGGACGTATAATGATTTACATACGTACGATACTCGAATTATTCAGCACGTCATACCCATGAATGAAGGTGTGAAGCCATTCCAACAGAAGCTCAGGAAATTACACCCTACTTTGGAACCGATGATCCTCAAAGAACTCAAGACGATGTTGGACGCACGCATTATTTTTAAAGTTCGTCACTCCACATGGGTATCAAATTTGGTCCCGGTACGGAAGAAGTCTGGTGAGATCCACTTATGTGTAGATTTCTGGAATTTGAATCGAGCCTCGAACAAAGACAATTACCCAGTGCCACCTATGGAACAAATATTGCAAGCTGTGTCCGGATTTGAGATGTTCTCTTTGTTGGATGGATTCTCCGGTTACAACCAGGTGCTGGTAGCCGAACCGGACAGGTTGAAAACTACCTTTCGGACCAAATGGGGAACATTCGCTTTCAGGCGCATGCCTTTTGGATTGATTAACGCGGGGGCAACTTTCCAACGAGCCATGGATATAGCTTTCCGTGGTTTGATAGGTCAGAGCGTGGTAGTCTATTTGGACGACATCACTATGTTTTCAAAACACCAGGGTGATCATTTACACCACCTCAAACAAATCTTCGAGAGGTGCAGGAGGTACGGGATTTCTCTCAACCCGAAAAAAGAGCCTTTTCATTGTGGCAGAAGGGAACTTGCTGGGCCACATTATTACAAAGCAGGGCATTGTAGTAGATCCAGAGCGGGCGAAAAATATTGCCCAGATTTCCCCCCCGAGCAGTAAGAAAGCAATGCAATATTTCCTAGGAAAAATCAATTTTGTCCGCAAGTTCATATCGGATTTCGCCCAGATAGTTAGACCTTTGTAGGGGATGATAAAAAAGAATGCGATGTTCAAATGGAACCCGCTAGAGAAGGAGGTGTTCGCCAAAATCAAGCAGGCCATAGCTGAAGCACCATCCCTTCAAAGTCTGGACTTTAGCAGAGGCTTCATCCTATATATTTTTGCTTCAGATTCTTCACTTGCAGCCCTCCTCACGCAGAAAGACGGCAACAATGATGAGCGGCCCATTTCCTTCATGAGTACTGGTTTACAAGGAGTTGAATTAAACTACCCTGAAATCGAGAAGCAAGCCTATGTGGTCTACAAAGCAGTCAAGCATTTCAGACCCTACATCTTGAAAAACCACGTCACGGTTTTCGTTCCACATCCAGCAGTCCGCTCATTTTTTATGCAACAGGAGCTAGGAAAGAGGCGAGGCAACTGGGTGCCATGCCTGCAAGAGTATGATTTAGAGTTTAAGACAGCGCACACCATTAAAGGAAAAGGTTTATGTCAAACGGCTATGGAGGCGGCAAGTTCCCATGGAGTTGAGCAAGAGTGTTGGGAACAAGAGATCGATATGTACCAGAGCGACCATGTGCCTCAGTTGAGTAGCCCCTCTTGGTACTCGGACATTTCAGGATACCTAGCCCAGGGTACTCTGGACCCCGCTCTAACTGCCCGGCAGAAACACGCGATAAGACTCAAAGCGGCATCTTACCAGCTGATCCATGGGAAGCTTTTCAAGAAACATTATGATGGGGTCATGTTACGCTGCTTAGAACACGATGAAGCGCATAAAATATTGACTGAGCTACACGACGGACCAGCTGGGGGTCATTTTGCCGGGGATACCACCTCCCATAAGATAATGCGCGCAGGATACTATTGGCCAACCCTTTTCAGAGACGTGCATGCATATGTCTGGAAGTGCATACAGTGCCAGAAGTTCGCAAACCGAGAAGCGCGGCCAGCCGCCCCCTTGCTATCGGTAGCAGTAGAAGAACCTTTTCAACAGTGGGGCTTGGACGTCATTGGCGAAATCATACCTCACTCCTCCAAACAACACCGATACATTCTTATAGCTGCCGATTATTTTACCAGGTGGGTCGAAGCATCACCTTTGCGCCAAATCAATGATCAGTAGGTAATAGAATTCGTCACTCATTCCATCATCACCAGGTTTGGCGTTCCAACTTCCTTGGTTTTTGATAATGCAACTTACTTTTCGTTTTTTAAATTATGTGATTTTTCCCTGGAAAACGGTATCTTTCTTAAACATTCGGCAAATTACTATCCCTAAGGAAATGGTTTAGCTGAGTCGACTAATAAAAATCTGATCCGCATCATCAAGAAGACCCTGCTGTCCCACTAGCGCAACTGGCACAACGCCCTTCACAATGCACTTTGGGCCGACCGTGTCACGCCTAAATCCTCCCTAGGCACCTCTCCTTATTTTCTCGTGTATGGAAAAGAAGCTGTTCTTCCTCCCCACTTATCTCTCCCTGCCCTTCAGCTGTCCCAGGAATGTCATGGTACCCCATGCCCTACCTTGCAAACTCAAATTGACACCTTGCTGAAGTTGGAGGAGGAAAGGAAAAAAACCCGGGAAAAGTTCGCCATCCACCAAAGCCAAATCAAGAGATGGTTTGATAGATAATCCGCAGGGAATAAAAAATTTGAGGTAGGAGACCTGGTCCTGAAATGGGATAAAGCTCACGAAGAAAAAGGAAAACATTCTAAGTTCCAAGCACTATGGACGGGTCCTTTCCATGTTAAAGAAAAATTAGGTTCCCATACGTTTAGACTACAAACCTTTGAGGGAAGAGTCGAGGTCCTCCCGGTAAACGGCCATGACCTCAAACATTATTTCACTTAGCAGCCCTTGGAGGGCTATCTTATCATTGTACCATAGTTCCCGTTTCATCCCTTTTGTTGAAACTCAAAAAAAAAAAAAAAAAAATTGTAAAATGGAAGGTCTTGTCGGAGCTACGCATTTGGCACACTGCAACAGGTTCTATGCTAATGGAAGGCATTTTTTCCGATAGACACAAAGGTGGTAAAGGCTTTCTTGTTACTAGCACCTAAAGGCAGCGTATGATCTAGCTCAAGTCATCAAGCAGGGAGCCCACCTGGCAAGTTTGAGAGGGTGTCTGCAAAAGAAAGTGCGATGCAGTGGTAACTAGATCGGAAGGGAAAAGAGGTACTCCATGTTGCGTCAGGACATCCGGGAAAACCCAAAGTCCTCAGACCAGACCAGGAACAACCCCTCTGCAAGAAAAATAAGTCGGGATCCCTCATCCGCCCAAGGCAAAAATTTCCCATCTCAAATAAGTGCCATGAGCATATCTAAATAAGTGCCCCAGGCACATTCAAAATGAGTGCAATAGCACAGTAATAAAGGGTAAAGGATTGAGAAAGGCTTCCTGCGTAGAGAGGTGATGTAGCGACTCCGCCGGGGTACTAACCAGGCTCGCTGGCAGCGGAGCAGCGTTCACGATTCTTAGGCAGTGACTCCGCTGGGACCGAGAGGTTCGCTGGCAGCGGAGCAACACGATGAGGACAAAATAATCGTACCGGATCCTGTAGCTACTTGGAGTCCTCCAACCCTCTCGGTCGGGAGACCTGAAGGAATGAAATTTGGTTAATCATTGCCCGAACAAGCCAGCAGGATGAGCAACCTCGCGAGGTGCCAAAAGCTAGGCAATGTTGACCTTAAGGTAAAAGAAACAGCGAGCGAAGGCCCCTCCCTCCCCCCTCAAAAGATAACCATCGGCACAGACTTTGAGTTCCTCCAATGAAGCGCCATTTGTTGTAGCCTCTACAACACCCTCCAAAAAACCCAACTTCAAATTTTTTGGAGCCCCTTGAACTTAAAGAAAACCAAGAAAAAAGTCCATAAGGCTAAGTTGCAAAGTCGCAAAACTCTATTTTTTAGAAAACCGCGACTCTGCAACCTTGCGACCCCGCGACCTAAAGGTCGCAAGGTCGCAAGGTCGCAAAACTCAATTTTTCCGGAAAACTGCAACCCCGCGACTTTGCGACCCCGCGACCCACAGGTCGCAAGGTCGCAAGGTCATGAGGTTGCATATCTCTCTAATCACTCAAATTGTGACCTTGCGACCTCATTAAATGCCCGCACGTGTGACCTTTTTATATAAAGGAGGTCGCTAGGTCGCATTTTTCATATGCTACGAATAGAAAAAAACGACTCTGACAGGTCGACAGGCGCGCGATTTTCCAGGGTAAGTTGCCTTTTCCCTCCTGCTATTTCCTTCTTGGTCATTCTTGCTAAATCTCAGGCACCCTTAGCCTTTAAATTGTACATTTGCTTCAACGACTAGCTATTCTTCTAACTCAGGGTTTTTGTTCTGATTCCAGTTTCCCCCACTATGCCCACTGTGCTCAAAATCATCAACATTGTTGGTCTTGGCTTTCATGGCTACTTCCCTACTCCCAAAACTAGCCCTTGACTCCATCTCGACCCATTTGTTGTTGCATTTTTCCAGTTAAGGGGAAAACCACTTCACGCCGCGCGCGCCCAAAACCCCCGGGGAAGCCCTAGTGCGACTTGTGACCCTGCGACCTAGTCGCAAGGTCGCAACGTCGCAGTTTCCAAATTTTTCAAGATTTGCGACCCCCGACCCAGCGACGTAGTCGCAAGGTTGCAAGGTCACATTTTCTCGATTTTGATAAATTTGCGACTCCGCGACCCAGCGACCTAGTCGCAAGGTCGCAAGGTCGCATTTTCCCTGTTTTGATAAATTTGCGACCTAGCGACCCAACGACCTAGTCGCAAGGTCGCAAGGTCACATTTTCATACATTTTCATGGTTTGCGACCCAGTCGCAAGGTCGCAAGGTCACTTGTTGGCTTCCTTTTCTCAATCTGCGACCCCACGACCCAGTAGACCTTTGTTTCAATTTTGTTTGTGTCCCAGCTAAAATCATTGATAAACTGTAATTGGTCTTTCATCATCATGTCGTTCTTATCATGGGATTCTTTCATGAATATGACAAGTGAACTTGAAGCAGACGCAGAGTGTATACATGTTCTCTCGGATTCCAGCAACATGGCACCCCCAGTATCTCGGAATAACGACAAGCACGTGGCAGTGGAATAGGTGGAGATGGACATACCAGTATCCCCACCCCCAACATATAGAGATACCCTTTGCACATTTGCAAAAGGGGACAGCATGCGATGGTACCAAGTGTACCATGAGTTCGCCATAACGGAAGCGGAATTTCCAGAAGACCTCCCGGATCGGGAGGTATACTTAAAAGTCAAAAGGTCCAAGATGCATCTCACAGGTGCTCATCCAGCCATATTTCCATGTTCCGAAATGATAGACTGGATCATACAAAAAACAGATCCCAAGAAGTTCATGATCCGAGACAGCGAAGGCAAAGCTTTCGCAATGCTCGTAGGCTCAGACGCCCATGTCTACTACTCTTTGCCTCAACAGGAAGAAAACTTTACAGAAGAATGGGCTCTTGCCCATGCAGTCCCCGTAGTCGACACTATCAGGCAGTGGTGGGCGGAGCCCGACAAATTTAAGGTCAAGAAAGACCAAGAATATCCAGTGGCCAGCCTAAGAAAAGTATATAAATTAGTAGCCGCCATGCTTTGCAGATTGTACGGGCGCCGTGACGCCACTACCTTCAATGGCACATGGGCTACTATCATGGAATATGTAATGGTGCATGGCACCCGTTTCAACTGGGCTAGTATATTGATGACCTCAATGCATACAAACTTGTCCTCGGCATTGGCCCCAGATGAAGGAATGCTTTCTGAGTTCTATATGGCCTCTTATCTATTGGATGTCGTCTGTGCAAGGCTGCATTTTGAGGGATGGGCACATAACTGGAATCCCACACAGACCCGTGCAATTCATCTACAAACCAAAGTGTTCTGGGAATCAAGGTATAAGCAGGATATAGAACCAATTTCTCAAATATTCATCCCCCCCTATTCAGGAAATTATTTGGCCAGGACGCCCCTTGTATGTCATGGCGAGCTAGGGAAACTCTAGGCCAAGTGGCGCATTGGTTTCCATTCACTAGATATACTTTCATCCAAGTCTTCGGCTCGTTCAATTCACCTCATGCTATGTCTCGCTTCGTTATAGACAAGATGCTCATACAAGAGGTATGTTATCAAATGTCCTCGGGTTTCTCCAGTGTCCTATCCAAAGGTAAGAAGAAGCCCTGGACCGCGCTACCCCTCACTATCAGTGCATACACAGTTAAAGATTTCAGAGAGGTAGGGGCTAAAGGAGAAGAGATTAAAATTTATCGCCTCAGGACTTTAGAGTACCGAACATACAACCCGGAGAGGATAGTTCCCGAACACTGTAAGAAGGCCAAATTCAAATGGAACTACTAGCATGTAGAACGCTCAGAAGAAGATGAGAGAAGAAACTGGTATAATGCAGATAGACAACTCACTCCAGGGGCGGACTCTGGCCAAGAGGATCTGGATGATCAGAGTTTGGAGGACAGGAGCCGTAAGTTAGGAGGTGCTTCTTCCTCTCTAGCTAAAAAACCCCGAACTAGCACAGGGCCTGACACCTCTTCTCAACAGAAAGAAGCAGAGGCCAAAGCACAACAAGAGAGAGAAAAGAAGATAAAAGAGGACGAGGAGAAGCACAAGAAGAGTTCAAAGGTAGATCAGAAGAAGAAACAGGCTGAGGAGGCCAGGAAGGAAAAACAGGAAAAAGAGGCGCAGGCCGCAGCAGAACAGGCACTCAAGAAAGAGCTCGACAAAGCATAAGCTAAATTCCAAAAGAAAGCAGACCAAGCTGCTGCAGCCGAGCAAAAGAGGAAAGCCGAAATAGAAGCAGTGGTAGAAGCGGAACGCAAGCGGAAGGAAGAGCATGAGAAGGCGGAAGCCGAGCGCCGACAAAGGGAAGAAGAGGAAAAGAAGAGGAAATAAGAGAAGGAAAAGAAGAAGAAAGATGAGGAGGATGAATTGATAGAAGACATCGAGATGTCTCCCCTCGAAGTACCTCTAAGCGGTACAGGAACCATGCTCTCCGACGTCAATTCCCCCCAGGGTCAGGAGGAGGAGGTCTTTGACCTCACCAGGCTCACATTCGACCAATTCTCTTTCAAAATCCGGCAAGAGAAGAGAAGGTCCCTGGCACAAAGTCCTTCCGCCACATCCACAGTTGCATCTGAAAAATACATAGTCCTTGATACTAGGAATAATCCCGTGATGATAGCATCGGCAGGCACTGCTTTCGCCGCAGCCACGGAAGAAAATGTCACCCGAATGAGTAGAGAAATAATTTCTCTACAAAATAGACTACGAGCAGTGGAGCAGCGAGAGAAGAAGGCGGAACAGGAGAGGTCGGCATTGGAAGAAGAGGTGCAACAACTCCAAAACAAGGCTCCCCAAGTCAATGAAGTTCCACTTGCCATTCTAAAAGAATGCGATGTATTAGAGGCGACCATGAGACAGGTGTATGGGGAAATGTTCACCATAAAAAAAGCAGTCGCCCCACTGGTAAGAGCACGAGCAGAAACTAAGAAGAATCACGAGAAGCTCAAGGAAGCCTCAGCTGCCTTAGATAAAATGATGAACTGGACAGTGCAATACCCTCAAATTCCCGAGCATTTGCCTAAGAAGGATTGGATTCATACACAAGATGCCAAAGTCCAAATCCGGATGAAGATGCAATCCAAGGACAAGCTATCCAAGGATTTGGACAAAGTAATGTCTTCATACGACCACCTGATCAGCGGCATAGACTCAATGCACACTCTCCACCACATTCCTTCGTTAGGGGGATTGGACGAAAGTAAGACCTGGGAGCAAGTAGATCAAGAAATCCAGTCATTCCTGTAGCCTGTCAAGCAAGCTGCTGCCGCCCCCGAGGTCGCAGCATCATAAGAAAATCTGGGTCAGTTGCTTGTCACGCCAGTCCGGATTTATACCAAGCTCGCCTCCCTTTCAAACCAGATCTCACAAAAGAAGGAAACCCTAATCCCGAATGCTCTGGAGTGCATGCATCGGTTGAAAGAGGAGGTCCCTCTAGTCTCCCCTATAGCAGCAGAATACCAGACCTGGCAGGACTTCCTCAAAGGAAAGCAGATTGATGTTCCTGATCTCTCTATTTCGCGCCCATCTCCATGACTCAGTGGCAGTAGGTCGCAGGTCGCACTGCTCACTAGGTCACAGGTCGCACTTCCAAATAGGTCGTAAGTCGCACTCACTAGCCAGGTCGCAGGTCGCAATCTTCTCCCAGGTCGCAGGGCAACTCAACCGGCGGGCAGGCGAAGAGTCAGGGAGCCCAAAGGGCAATTTTGATCTATAAAACCCCCTCCGGGGGAAGTGTAAAGGATCTTATTTTTGGGACTTAAAAGCTACAGAGCAATGTATTTGAAGAGAACACTCTTTTGGCATATGAATACAAATACCTGTTGAAACTCCTTTTGGATCTGATGTGTTTTTCTTGGTGAACACTACGAGTATTTCTTTACAGTTTCAGAACATCTTTTGATTAATGAGACTGCACTCTTTAATGGCATCATTTATGCATCATGGTTACCTGTATGTGTGTTAATGGTGTTCGGATCAATTGCTTGCTAAATGGATGTTAGTGACTTTGTTTATTAGCATTTCATTTTATCTTTCAGAAAGTAAAGGGGAATCTCGCCATAAAGAACTGTTTCTTTTGTGGTCAGAATCACCTACAAGCATAACCCCAAAGATGTGTTGTTGACAACATTTCCTTTGGTGTGCATGCTTTATTATCTATCTTTCTACGCGTAGTGTTATATACATGTTTAATGCATCAACCATGTATTTTGTATCATGTGAATAAGTGTGTGTCCGCGGGTTCGAGCAAGTTCTTTTGAGACCAAAGGGAAGGTGACTGAAGCGGTAGCTGGACCCACATCCCGGACGGGATCCCTATTCCAAATGGTTCAAGGTCTGATTGGGACTTTCTACCCGGGAGATCCCCTACTGTTGGCCGGATGATTTTCCCTGTCAACACAGAGGATTACACATTGAAACATGAATACAAGCATTTTGAAAAACCCCTTTGTTGGATCTGATGTGTTTTGCTGTGCGAACACTATGTGTATTTCTTATACAGTTTCAAATATCCTTTGATTAATGAAGCTGCACTCTTAATGGCATCATTTATGCATCATGGCTATCTGTGCTTGTGTTAATGATGTTCAATTTTTCATTTCTCTCTTAATGGATGTTAATGACTTTGTTTATTAGCATTTCGTTTTATCTTTCAGGAAGTAAAGGGGCATCTCGCCATATAGAACTATTTCTTTTGTGGTAAGAATACCTCACAAGCATAACCCCAAAGATGTGTTGCTAACGACACCTCCTTCGGTGTGTATGATTTATTAATTTTCTCGCTACGCATAGTGTTATATACGTGTTTAATGCATCAATCATATGTCTTGTATTAGTTGATTAGGTGTGTATCCACTGTTTTATATAGTTTAAGCGAGACCCAAAGCAAAGGAGAAATCAGTGGTAGCCAGACCCACACCCCGGACGGGATCCCTATTCCAAACGGTTCAAGGTCTAATTGGGACCTTTTACCGGGGAGATCCCCTGTTGTTGGCCGGGACAGATTTTCCCGTCAACATGCACCTAAATCCCCTAACCTCTAAGCCCTCAATCCCTAATCCCTTAACCACTAACTCATTATTCCCCTAACCCCTAAATGCGCCTAAATCCCCTAACCCCTAACCCCCCAATCCATAACCCCTTAACCACTAACTCATTCTTCCCCTAACCCGAATCCATAATCCCTTAAATACTAACTCATTATGCCCCTAACCCCTAAATGCGCCTAAATCCCCTAACCCTTAAGCCCCCAATCCCTAACCCTTAACCACTAACACATTATTCCCCTAAACCCTAAACCTCTAACCCCTAAGCCCCTATTCCCCTAACCCCTTATTATACCAGGCTCGTGGTGCTTTCTTGAGGCCATACAAGGATTTTACCGCTTGCATGCTTTATGTTCCTAACCCTTCACAAAAAATCCTTCTGGTTGGGACACAAAAACATTCTCTTTCATATCTCCATTCAAGAAAGCAGTTTTTACATCCATTTGATGGAATTTCCAACTTTTTGAGTTTCTAGGGAAAATAATGTCCATATGGTATCCCATTTTGCTATGGGGGAAAAAAGTATTCTCATAATAGACCCCTTCTTTTTGTGTAAAAACTTTTTCCACAAGCCTAGATTTATTCTTTTCAAATGAGCCATCTGTTTTATAATTTTTTTTGAAAAATGTTAGCACTTAATTTAGCAAGGGTCGTAGAAGGGGTTCCAAAGGGACTACTACTAGATCAAGTGGAAACAATGGGACAAGGACCCATTGTCACCTCATTCAATTTCCCCTGCTCTTTATGCACTTTCACTGATGGGAGGAGTCTCGGTATAGGGAAATTACTAGAATGATGAGACCAATAATGATGCACAATGTGATTTCCAATTCCCATTCAAAGAAGAGGATTAGATAATAGGTTCCTACTTTAGAAGCAAAAAAAGGACTCTCCAAGAAAGGCTCAAGGGAAAGATGACCTTGGGTTTAGGAATATTAAAACATGATGAATGCCTAAGATCAAAACTTCCAAAATCCCTCTCTTGTGATTGACGTGTTTATACTAGGCTTCAAAGTGAGGCAAGTAAAAATTCAATTAAAGTATGAGCTTTGGGAGAATCTAGGGTGACTTTCCATGAATTGTTTTTTGAGAGAAATACTATAAGAGACTAAGTTTTGGGAGATATACCGTGTTAAAGGTTCATCCAATGATCATTTATAGTTAAGATAATAGGTTTTGAATGATGAAATACAAAGTGCAAACCTTCAAGAAATCCTCAAGTCAAAGGAGCATCAAGGGTTCCCTCTTGGTGTGATAGTTAGGGCATCAATTTATGTGAAATTACACCATCGTATTTTGTTCAAAATTGTAGGATGCCTAGAGCTCTAATCTAGCCTAGGAAGCGATGCCTTGCTTGAGGGCCTTTTGCTATTTTTATACACCTTATCCTTTTTTATTTTAGCCTCTCTATGCATCATACTATTTTAGAGAAAATAAACCTTTATTCCCACACCTTACGTGTGAGCCTCTTCTTGGAAACTCCACATGATGCAATTCAACCTAGCCATATATGCATGGTTTCTTTTCTTCATGAAGTCAAATTAGCCTTACATTTTTAAAATGATCCTAGCCATATATGTTGGCAATTCAACGTAAATGCTCCCTTGTGTTTCCCTGACAGTCCCTAACACTTCCTAGCGCATGTTGGCACACCTTGGCACCTGGCACATCTTGGATGCATATCGCCGTGACACTATAACATGAATTAACACTGCCTATCATTCCATGTTACTCCCTCCTCGAGACACCTAGAACTCGCTAACGCTCCCTATCACACACTCTTATTCATTCATTTATGCATTTTGACCTAGTGCTCTGTTATGTTTTCCTGGCACTCCCTAACACTCCTTAGCACACATTGGCACACCTTGGCACTTGGAACATATTTGTATGCTTCCCTATCACTCTGACATGCCTTGGCACTTCCTAGAATACCGTGTCACTCCCTTCTTAGCACACCTGGAACTGGATGATACTCCATTTCCATGCATTTGAAACTAGTGCTCCCTTGTGTTTCCCTGACACTTGGCCCTCACACTCCCTAGCATGTTTGTATTACATCCATACAAAAAACAACCTAAACCATGGCAGATGATCACTTCATAATAAATCCATACTTGTTTGATATATCAGGCTGATCAAGAAGTTTACTCGTTGCCTCTCAATCAACTAGTTAAGTTATGTATGCTTGTAATTGTAAATGGATCTTCCAACTAGCACAAGCTCTACTTGTAATTTATTAAATCCATTATAGGAAAACACCTTATTATCATAGCATACCTGGTTTAAATCTCTACCCCTCTAACCCCCCTTCAACCCACCAATAATATGTGGATGACACTCTTCTTATGGGCTCTCCCTCGGTCAAAGAAGCCCTTTCCTTCCACAATATTATTGTTGATTTTTCCCAGGCCTTTGGCACCTCCATCAATAAATCCAAATCAAAACTCTTCTTCCTCATTACCTCCTATACCATTCAACTCAACAAGAGACACAGATTCAGACCCAGAAAAATCTGCATACCTAAAAAAGATGGGGGGCTTGGTCTCAGAGACCCAGACTTGTTGGGAAAAGTTATGGGTGCCAAAACCTGGTGGAGATGGATCACCAGCCCCAACACCTCTTGGGAAACACTCTGGAAGGAAAAATATGCCCCATCTCACAACCTGAAGCCTCTAATCAGGCTCTAATGGTCCAAAACCAGAGTGTTGACAGTGTTAGCTATACAGCTGAACTTTACATCCATCGATTATGATGTCACTTGATACTGAAGGAAACTGGGGTGGTGACATGCTATTAATCGATGTGATGGTACATGCAACTATTGAGGCAAAGAGTCATGGCCCACCTGACTAAATTTGTGACCCAACCAACTAGGAACAACCTTTCCAACATCCTAGCCCTAGGGAACCTCCCAAAATTCCCTAAGCCTCTGTGCCCAAGCCCTAATTTCCACCCATAGTGTTTTCAAACCATGTGCTCAGATCGTCAAGTAGCTAACACCTCTCTTAGCCTCCTTAGAGAATCTTTAGTATCCAAACTCTTTCAACTTTATTCCTCTCCTCTCTCCCCACAACTTCAACAAACCCAAACAATAAGAATTAATACATGATAAATAATCAAATTATTTTAGTTATTTAATCAAAGTAAAAGAGTCATGAGAGGGCCAAAATTAATTTAATATTAAATTATTCATAAGGCTATAGTTAAAAAAATTATCAAGCCTAATCAATATTAATGCTAATCATAAGCTTAATCATTAATCAATGCTTTAGCATAATAAACCATAGAATACTAACATATCCATGTGAGTTATGTATATGTAGATAACATACACATACCTTGTATGTATGGTAATAATATCTACAAGAAATTACCAAGCAATCAATCTTCTAGTAGGTAGGATAATAACTAATCATAACATAAAATGGTTGGGGAGTGGGTGTTACAAATGGCTCCCTTATATTTATTATATATATCTTATATATTATTAATATGTGTCTATTACTTAGTAAATGAACTATTGTTCATTTCATTTTTCAAAGAATATTTTCTCTCACTCACCAATGTATTAAACGTTGTAAGGGTGGCTGGTACATTTTCAATACCATATATTTACTCCCTTTCTTTGTCTTCAAATAGAACACAATAGTAACTAGAAACTAAAATACCAACTAGTAACCCTAAAAGAATCAATAAAATTTTATATCACAAGCTCTATGAATTCTTTTGCAAGAGAATTTACCAATTGAATTAATCCTTATTGCTACTAGCTCTTAACTAAACCTTTGACACTTTATTATTAAAAACATTGAAATAAAACTTGACATGGCGACCCATCGTTGTTGGTATTGAAATATTTTAATATAATAATGTTGATTACAATCGACCCTCTTTCCAATCAAATCCAAAACACATATTCTGTGGCAAAGTTGGTTTAATATTGAATATATTTATCAGGTCTTAGGTATATCTCGGTATTAAAAATTTGATTCAAAGAAAAATCAGGGTATGTTCGGAATCCAGAGCTTAATCGGCCATTACTTTTGTCAACATGAAGTATCAGGTATATCTCATCTGAGGGCGTGTCGATCATTTGTTGATTTCGTCCTGAGTAATTTCCTGCTAAACCAATTGGAGAGTAGGCTGAATCGGGTGGTTGAGCTCTCAACTATAACCTAAGGTCTTGAGTGCGCTAAGCTTTGCCTCTACGCACCTTGGCTCTCCAAATACTACTTATTTAATCATATATTCTCCACGCTTAGTAGAGTACAGTGAAAGATTCTGAAAGCTTTCCCTCACAAATGAAGCTGTCCACATCGCACAGTCCTGTGTGGCCGCCCAAGACATCCCATATAGCATTCAGAAAGCGGTTAATCCTGCGTGTCGGCACAGTAGCGATCAGCCTTGGTTTTAAGGGGTTGTGATGGAGAAGCATGGAGCTGTGATTCCTTCATGGAGAGCGGGAAATATTATTTGGCGCCAAATTTTCAGCGAAAGGGTACAACGCAGTTGCTTTAAGGTTTATTTTGGAGTTAGGGTTTATATAACTGGGTTAACATCTGATCAACAAGCACAGGTTCACAAGTTGGAGAAATTCCATAATTTTCTGGAAGCCCTAGATCAAGGTATTTAAGTTTCTTTCTACTTTTCTTCCTTGCTTGTACGAAGGTTGGATATGTTGGAAATATCTGTCAAATTTTTCATTGGTTGCATCTTTTTCAAGACTAGGTTGGAGGAAATAGAGATTTTGGTTATTCATAGAAACAATTAAGTAGGGCATTTCAGCAAACTAAAATTCAAAGGCTTTTCTCTACCAAAAACAATGTCACATCCAAATTTTGAGATGTGTTCCAATAAGATTTTGTAAAATATGTCTAATATATGTAAGATCATATTGTGATATGCAAGTTTATTGATATGCAAGTAATGCAATAGGAACAGTTTAATGCATTGAACGGAACAATAAACTTCATTAAACCTCCTGTCCTCTGTATTATGGGTTCTATGAAGCATAACATGAAGTTGGTAAATTACAGATCTTGGCATAACATGAAGTTGACAGGTTGATTATGCTTAGTGGCAACTTAGTCTTGATGATAGATATTGTAACTGAGATTGCTCCAATAAAATTTGAAGGTCCTCATCTTGTATTTCTTGGCAAGAGGCCATATGAGGTTCATGACCTTGCCTCCAACGCCCTCCACCCAGTTAGTGCCGATCTCTATTGTATAACCTCCCACAGTTTCCTTGTGCATTCTTCCCCCAATCCGATTGGTTGCTTATAGTATTACAAAGTCCTTGACTCCATTGTCAGATAAGGTCTTTGTTGCCATTATTCCTGCAAACAAAAAGATCAGAACCTACTCTTAAGCCTATACTTAATTACCTGTGAAGACTGGATAAGGTATTAAGTACCTGACATGCCTGCTCCCACTGTTATAGTGGTGGTAGCATCCACAGACGAAGAGAACAAAACTGTGCATACGAAAAATACAAGACAGAAATTATCACTGGAGTAAGCCATGGAGACTCCTCAATGTAGAAATAATACTCTGTACTTTATAACAACACTAGGAATAACAGAGTCCTAGCATTGATAATGCATTGAATGCTTGTGAGTAAGAGTTCTATATTTATAGAAGTTCAATGTGATATCAAGCTCGTTTTTCTTCCTTTAAAACGTAATGCCAACATTGTCCTGTTGCACTACATTTGAAAGGGCAACCCTGGGATGCAGTGAAGGGACACGTTTTTAGCATGTGCAGGTGTGATGGAATCCAATGTAATGCAAATGCAATATTATGGCTGTACATGAAATCTAATCATATCTATCTACTTGGACAAACTTTAACATTATGAAGTTTTATGTTTGAATATTTTTATTTGAAATTTCACATCATACGTATATGTTTGCATTCTTTTAATATATAAACAAAATAATAAAATATTCAAGAAATATGGGGAATTCTGCATGTAATACGTATATGTTTGCATTCACCTCTACATCTTGCATGAGGGAGCCATGAGTATCATGGACTCCTTCCATCACTATATTATAAAGTTCCTCATTGATGGAGGAATGCTTGTTTGACAAGGTATTTCCCTAGTAAGGCAATATAACAATGAGTAGAAAATTTTGGTATCCCCCTTGGGCAGGGAGGACAATTTGAGTCCAACCTCTTAGCTATTGAAGGTGAGCAAACAACCTACACATAGAGCTAACAATCCCCCTTGGGCAGGGAGGAAAATTTGAGTCCAACCTCTTAGCTATTGAGGCTAAGCGTAAGCGTAAGCTCTTGTACTGCAATGTGGGTTGTTTTAGTCTCGTTAACCTACATTATGCAACAATGCGCATGTTTTGTTCTGTGTTTTAGAAGAGAGGCTACATAACGCTAGGTTTGCAATTTAGATTTGTTTCATGTGTTCAAAACCTTTTTTTATTCCATTTTGTGTTTTTTTGTACATTTATAGATCGAAGCATAAAATGATATTCGATATATATTGTATTGATATGTTAGACAAACAAAAGCTATAGTGGGGAAACCTTTGCTACATAGAGAGTTTCTAACAACAAGAAATCTGAGCTAATAACAAGATTATATGATGGTTTGATAAACTGTAAGTGGAGATTACATCACAAAATTCAAACGGAAAATAGGTCTATGAAGAAGTCCAGAAACACGGAGCTGTCCTTTTTTTATTTATTTAATTTTCAATATACTATGCTACAGAAATAAGGAGCAGCAAATCAAAACACGAACTATAACATCTACTGTAGAGTGAAAAAATGTTGATTTATTCATAGAGAGTGATGGTACAGAGTATTTCACAGACTTACAGTCCTTTCTCACTGCCACTGGAAGCAAGGTTTTAGTGCTTCGTCTGTGTCTATGTCTACGTCCTGTGGGACTGCAGCTTTATCTGCTTTTCATCCCCACTCTCTTCCCTCCAGGGAACAAATATTATCAAAATCAAAGAAGGAATTTTTGTACCCATTTCATTAAAACTGTTTTTTGATGACTCCTTTTGCCAATGTGGCCTCAATGGTTAGGTGTTTACAATTTTTGGACAGATCATGTATGGTGTGGATTTTTTTAGGTTGTTACTGAAAAAATACTCGTATATTAAAATTTTCAAATATTGTATGAGGCATCACTCTCTTTCCAACCAAGCCAAAATAGCCAACATACCAAATCGGGTACCATATTAAGAATGTCCGATGTTCTTCTAAAGGAAAAATCTATAGCAGGTACCTGAATCAATGTGGGTCTTTATTTTCATTGTCTGTGATTTTTAGACTCTCGCTTGAATGGGTTGTGCCCAATTGAATCTGTGAGAGTATTCATCTCTCTCCACTGTTCTATCATCCCATACACATTAACTGAATGTGTTATGGATAATGTCTAGGCTACCTATTTGGCCTTTTTTTCTCTCTTTTGGAGGTGTTGGTGAGCTGACCTGGAGGCTTGTAACGTTGGATATTTGTCCCTCTTCCATTCTAAATCCGACTTAGCTTGGCACTCTAGACCGAAAAATGATAAAATTATTGTATGCATTAACTGGAAAATGATCAAATTAGTGTTGTCCTGTCAGTGTCGGGGGTATATTCTATGCCTCATACAGGATTCTAAAAAGTTATGTTGCAATAAATATGATCCAGTGTTGTGTCAAAAATTTGCTTTATTTTGTTTTGATTGTCAATGTTTCAATGCTTCTTTTGACCATTTGTTTCTGTTTCTAATTCATTAAAGTTGCAAAACTCACAAATTGTCTTTGAATACTGTTACTGTGTTTATGATTGACCTCTTTGTCTTTTTTTCTTCTTTCTATCAACTATAGGCAGAGGTTGAGAGGCCAATTCCATGTTCTTTATCTATAGGGCATATTAGAGCACCATTATTGACTATTTAGACATGTTCTCCTCTAGTTTGAGTCATCCCTAAGTTATTTGAATGACATCCCTATTGATGCTTGAGCAAACTGATGATGTGTGATTGATTATCTGGGTTCTAATCATATTGTTGTATTTGGATGAGCAATTGGGCAGTTTTATTTTCTGACTAAACTAGATGTTAGTTCAAACTCCAGGAGAGAACTCAAACCAAGATATTATATAGAATTTTCCATTTCTAGGCCTGATCGACAATAGGAAATTTTTATGTATTGCACTTGGTGCCATTTTGATATATTCAACTTTACATGGTATATATATGAACAAACTTTGCATATTTTGTGTCTATTGGTTTGGAATTATGGGTTTAAATATTTAAAATAGTTTTTTTCATTAATTTTTTTTTTTTTTTTTTTTTTTTTTAAAGCTGGTTCATTGAGATATAACCAGTCCCAATTCGATTGGTTCTGGTTTGAAATCCAGTTTATTAGGTGGAGCGGTCTGGCCACCAGTTCTAGTTTTTAATACTATGCATCTAAGACCTGAAATAGATCAAGTCAATCTTCATGGTTTGTTCTTGCGCTCTAATATAAGGGATGATGACCATCTTAGTCTTGGCATAAAACACAAAATCCTTTACAAATGGGTGTGAGATCAAGCAGCTTAGTGTCATATTTGTGCACACTAAGCTGAAGTCTAGAAACATGGAACTGTCCTTTTTTTATTTATTTAATTTTCAATATACTATGCTACAGAAATAAGGAGCAGCAAATCAGAACACGAACTATAACATCTACTGTAGAGTGAAAAAATGTTGATTGATTCATAGAGAGTGATGGTATAGAGTATTTCACAGATTTACAGTCCTTTCTCACTGCCACTGGAAGCAAGGTTTCAGTGCTCCGTCTGTGTCTATGTCTGCGTCCTGTGGGACTGCAGCTTTATGTAATTTTCATCCCCACTCTCTTCCCTCCAGGGAACAAATATTATCAAAATCAAAGAAGGAATTTTTGTACCCATTTCATTAAAACTGTTTTTTGATGACTCCTTTTGCCAATGTGGCCTCATGATTAGGTGTTTACAATTTTTGGACAAATCATGTATGGTGTGGATTTTTTTAGGTTGTTACTGAAAAAATACTCGTATATTAAAAATTTTAAATACTGTATGAGGCATCACTCTCTTTCCAACCAAGCCGGAATAGCCAACATACCAATTCGGGTACCATATTAAGAATGTCTGATGTTCTTCTAAAGGAAAAATCTATAGCAGGTACCTGAATCAATGTGGGTCTTTATTTTCATTGTCTACGCTTTTTAGACTCTCGCTTGAATGGGTTGTGCCCAACTGAATCTTTGAGAGTATTCATCTCTCTCCATTGTTCTATATATCATCCCATACACATTGACTGAATGTGTTATGGATAATGTCTAGGCTACCTATTTGGCCTTTTTTTCTCTCTTTTGGAGGTGTTGGTGAGCTAACCTAGAGGCTTGTAACGTTGGATATTTGTCCCTCTTCCATTCTAAATCCGACTTAGCTTGGCACTCTAGACCGAAAAATGATAAAATTATTGTATGCATTAACTGGAAAATGATCAAATTAGTGTTGTCCTGTCAGTGTCGGGGGTATATTCTATGCCTCATACAGGATTCTAAAAAGTTATGTTGCAGTAAATCTGATCCAGTGTTGTGTCAAAAATTTGCTTTATTTTGTTTTGATTATCAATGTTTCAATGCTTCTTTTGACCATTTGTTTCTGTTTCTAATTCAGTAAAGTTGTGAAACTCACACATTGTCTTTGAATACTATTACTGAGTTTATGATTGACCTCTTTGTCTTTTTTTCTTCTTTCTCTCAACTATAGGCAGAGGCTGAGAGGCCAATTCCATGTTCTTTATCTATAGGGCGTATTAGAGCACCATTATTGACTATTTAGACATGTTCTCCTCTGGTTTGAGTCATTCCTAAGTTATTTTAATGACATCCCTATTGATGCTTGAGCAAACTGACGATGTGTGATTGATTATCTGGGATCTAATCATATTGTTGTATTTGGATGACCAATTGGGTAGTTTTATTTTCTAACTAAACTGGATGTTAGTTCAGACTCCAGGAGAGAAATCAAACCGGGATATTATATAGAATTTTCCATTTCTAGGCCTGATCGACAATAGGAAAGTTTTATGTATTGCACTTGGTGCCATTTTGATATATTCACCTTTACATGGTATATATATGAACAAAATTTGCATATTTTGTGTCTATTGGTTTGGAATTATGGTTTTAAATATTTAAAATAGTTTTTTTCATTAAATTTTTTTTTTTAAAGCTGGTTCGTTGAGATCTAACCAGTCCCAATTTGATTGGTTCTGGTTTGAAATCCGGTTTATTAGGTGGAGCGGTTTGAAATCCGGTTTATAAATGGGTGTGAGATTAAGCAGCTTAGTGTCATATTTGTGCACATACTTAAAACCATGTTGCTGACTTCCAATGAATAGCTATTGAGGAAAGCCATAAATCATGATATCTTGCCACCAACAATACATTTTGAATCCGATCAAATAGTGATAAGATAAATAAGACTTCTGCCAATTTAATGTGTAGTGTTGCATCCACTAGCTTTGAGTCTTTGAGAGTCGATAACTTCATATCCATTTCAATAGGAGTTGTTGCAGATTTATCATCAACAATGTCAAATATGTTTCAAATTTCAATATCTTCCTTACATACTTAACTTGGAAAATCTAAATACATTGGAGCTATCATTTCAAAATCTTTATGCAGGAAGCTCATATTTTATCACTTCCATCATTCTTGGAAGTTGGGTTCACTGAAATGATGCCATCAACATATAAGATGCAGTCAATATTTCATCATTCACTTTTGTTTTGACAATCAGACAGGTTTCCAAAACATTTATCCTTGGCTGGTCATCATTACTTGCATACAAGGCTCTATGAGCCTGCCTCAGTCCATATGGTCATCTTTATTCATGAGTGTAGATTGCTTTAGCCTAGTTAAAGATGTTGTTTGAGATAATTTTCCCTTGCCCATGATAAATATCAAAGACAACATCTGTATTGTGCTAAACCTTTGATGAAGATCATGGGCAAGGGAAAAATATCTTAAACTAGGCTAAAGCAATCCACACAGGCATGTATAAGTCCTTGATGGTACATTATCATCTTCATTTCATTTGAGCTCAACTGAGGTAGAAAGAAGAAGATTGTGAGTAGTATGGCCATTAAAGTTGCACAAAAATATATAATTATGACTGCAAGTAATCCTTGTATGGATATGGCATGCAATTGATATCATTTATTAGTTGTTTCCATGAATGCCTTACAAAGACAACAAGTAATTATTCCATCTGTTTTCTAGATTTCCTTGGGATTTCGGAGAAGGTAATACTTATAAATGATAATGTTTCCCTCAAAGCATCCTCCCCTTTGAGAATTTTCATCGACTGGGGTAAGTTTTTTATAGTTTTTTATTTGTATGTGCATGTCTTCCAGTTCTGTTGGTAGTATTTTCTTCCTCCAATGAGTTTGGGTTTTATTTGGGGAAGTCCTGGGCTATTCATTGGTTGCTGGGCTCTAGTATTCTCTCATTCTAGTGGTCTAGTGATTTTCTATTCTCATCACAATCCAAGGGGAGTACTCTTCTAGAAACCATCTCATCCATCCAAGTAACCACTATCAATATGCCACTTCTATGACCAACAAATCAATGTGCCACTTCTATGACCAACAAGTCAGATCATGAGCCATCTAGAATTGGTCAAGCAACAAAGTATTGTCTTCTACATCAATTGATTTCCCCCCACACAAATTAAAGACATAATCTGTCATCAACTTTCTTCCATCAATGTCTGTAACCCAATCAACATCATTATAGCTATTTTTTGTCTGATAATTTTCAGTTTTGGTGGAGAAAAATTGATATAGGCTTGTTGTCCTTCATTCAAAATTGTTTGAAGACAATGCTTTGATAATTATAATTATGCATATCTCTAGTCATTAGAATGTCATATTAATAATGCAACTCACCTAGATCCTTCATCTCAAAACAAAATAACATTTGATTTTTGGTTGTTGGAAAACTTTGTGTGGCTCTCTATGAATATTAGGCCATCAAATCACAATGTAACTACAATAATTTGATTTGTATAAGCCTAATGAGGTGACTTAGGAATGCCTTAGCTCTCATCACAAGTCCCATTTCCCATTGAAGAGCACTTATTATTCATTGTCTATTTGCATTTTGTGAATGTACAATCAGAAACAAAATAGTAAAAGTTTTTTTAGTATACACGTTGTCATATATTTCAACAGTTATTTATGTAATGAACCTAACTAACGTCCACACATTTTTCTTTGCAGATTTTTGTTACATTACTTTCTTGGAATATATACAAATGGCAGACCAGGTATGTATTGTGTTTTTGGTATTTGTAGTATTTATGTTGTTGATTTAGTTAGAGACTGGTTTTATTTTTAGAAATAACTCTAAAACGATACTTCAAAAGTTTGTTTGTGATCAGTTAGAGGCTTGTTGGAACACTTTGAGAGACTTTCCTCAAAGTTTTGGACATATTTTCAGTGCTCACTCAACACTAAAAAAATAAATATTCATAGATTCACTCCCTAGGTTTATTCATTGGTCATGTTATCTCGAAAAAGAATTAATAATCAAGTTAAAAGTTGCAGTCTTATCGAGCATAGTACATGGTGCATTCAGGAAAATAGCACATCATCATCTAAATATTTAGATGAACGGGCAATAAGACCTGTTCCAGGGACAAATGAATACTTCAATGAAATGATATATTGCAGTTGCAAAATGTGCCAAAATAGGAAACTAAAGAAGCGAAGGCTAGTTGGTATCCATAGATTGGACCATGGAATTTATATTTAATAGGTATACTATAATTAACAAATTGTTTTTCTTATAATAAATAAATAAGCACATTATTTAATACATTATTATTAATCATTTGAATTGATTTATTTTTTATGAAAAGTCACTTCCGGTTCCCAATATTCCTGAAGAACCTATGGATTATATTGATAGTAGCGACTGTCAAGATGAAGGACAAAACACATTTATGGATGAAACCACTTCACAGATAAATGAGGCTGGTGTCAATGAATTTATCCAGGACTTTTACACATCTTTTGAAGAAGTTATTGATTCACCCCTCGCTCAATTGGCTAGGACGCCTCTTTTTGCAAATGCTGAATCTTCTATATTGGCGACACTTATGTTGTTGTTGAACTTGAAGGTTACACATGGATTGAAAAACACATGCTTTACTGATATATTAAGGTTGGTTTTGATATTCCTATAAATTAATGCTCTAGATGTCTTAAAAGTTTTGAATATTGTGTATACTTATAAAAATAATTATTTGTACTATGCATACTTTTGGCACACAAAATACTTCCAAAGGACAATAAGTTGCCTCATTCTCATAGAGAAGTATCTTCAATAATGAAAGACATTGGAATGGAGTACAAGACATATGATGCATGTCCAAATGACCATATATTGTACTATGGAGAGAATGCAAATTTACAACAATGCCCAGTGTGTCACATAAATAGATACCGTCAATATCAAGTATCCAAGAAGATTCCTTATAAAGTACTACGACACATTCCACTAAAGCCAAGGTTTGAGAGAATGTTCAAGTGCAAGGAGTTGGCAAAAGATATGGATTATCATGCACAAGGGAGAAGCCAAGATGGTGTCATGCATATGGTTGCGGATAGTAAATATTGGAAAGATATTGAGTAAAAATGGCCACGTTTAAGAAATGAGCCAAGGAATGCAAGAATTTCTCTAGCAATGGATGGTGTCAATCCTTTTGGAGATCTTAGAACAACGTATTCTATTTGGCCAGTGTTAATTATAAACAACAATCTTCCCCCTTGGATGGCAATGAAAAAGGAACATGCAATGTTAACTCTTATCATACCAGGTACTAGAACATATGAATGCAATGCTCTCTTGAATTTTATATAAAAATATTTCAATTCAGTTAATCCTAATAAAGAACACTTTGTTTACTAAGGAAAATATCAGGTAAAGGATATGGATGTATACATGGAGCCCCTCATTGACGAGCTTCGTGAACTATGGGATGGTGTAAATATGTATGATGTATCAAGACCTGTCAATGATAGAAACTTCCTCTTTCATGCGACTCTTATCTGGACCATTCATGACACCCCGGGGCTCTCTATTTGTTGTGGTAATATTTGTTGTTGTAATGTATTATAAATTACATTTATAATTATTGTCTTCATTTTAGTATTTACTAAATTTGGTTTACAATCTTATTTTAGGGCTACAAACAAAGGGGAAACATGGTTGTCCATCATGTGGGCCAAAATTGTTGCATAGGCAATCAAAGGATCTCAATAAAACTATATATGATGAGTATAGACAATTCTTACCACAAAATCATCGCTATCGAGTGCGTGATAAACATAAGTTCAATGGAAAGGAAGTTGAAATGAGGAAGCCAATAAAGATGAACCCTGCTAGGTGGAAAGCAATGTATGACAAAAAAGAAGGGAAAGGTTTTCCCCCATGAATGAAAAGACTCTCTATTTTCTACAAATTAGAATATTATGAGAAATTGCAAATAGCCCACCTATTGGATACTCTGCACATCAGGAAAAATGTGGCAGAGTGCTTGTGGAAACATCTAAATGGAACTAACATTGAAGCACAAATAAAGTTAAGAAAGGACCTTCGAGTTGCCAATATCATGCCAAACATTTGGTTGCATGAAGACAACTCATATGTTCATGCTCCATGGAATTTTACATCAAATGAAAAAGAAAACATCATTTCTACTATGAAAAACATAAGATTTCCTTCTGGCTTTGGTGCGACAATAAAAAACTTATTCACAAGAGATGGATCAGAGTTCTCAGGCCTAAAAACACATGATTGGCACAATTGGATAAAGGTAACGTTGTCACATGTTAGATTTGTTGGAACTTAATTTGAAAATTGTATATCCTAGTGATAACATCAGTTCATGCATATTTGAACATGGTTATTTGTTAATGGTCATGCTAGTATTGTGATAATATCATCTCATGCATATTTGAAGTTCATGCATATTTTAACATGGTTATTTGTTAATGGTCATGCAGTATGTGTTGCCTGCAGCAATACCAAGTACTTTTGACCATGATGTCACTTTGACTATTTACAAATTATGCAAATATCTGAGGTATTTTCAATCCATCATGCATACTCTTCCATGAATATTATCATTTGAAGTGCATCATTGGTTATGCCTTTATATGAGTTATTACTTTTAGTTTACGAGAAATCACAAGTCCTTATTGTAATACATGGTAATACTTGCAGGTGGGTCTCATCTAAAGAGATACATCAGGATGAATTGAAGTATTGGAAGAGGAATGTTTCACTTTTGATGTGTGATATTAAAATGTGCTTCCCTCCAAGCTTCTTTAATTCTCAAGAGCACTGCCTTGTACACCTAGTAGAAGAGATTGAACAATGTGGTCCTATTCATATTCGAACAATGTGGCTCGTGGAGAGATATATGAAGGTCTTAAAACAATTTGTGAGGCAAAAGGCTCGACCAAAAGGGTCCATAGTTGAGGGGTACATGGTTTTTCAGGAAATGGTTCATTTGAGTGAGTACTTACCTCAATTGCATATTGAAGCTCTACTATTATGGAATTATAACCAATCTCAATCATTTGAAGGAGAAAAATTAGAGGGTGAAGGGACTTCGAAGAGGATAAAAGGTAAACAAAATGTTAGTAGTAGTTATTTTTATCTTAAATTTTATAATACATGGCTATAATTAATTATTAATTCATTGAACAAATATATTTTTCATTGTAGATGCTAAGGAGTGGGAGGCATTACATTTGTATGTTGCATACAATTCTGACTTTATGTTGGAATGGATGGAGAAGTACGCTGAACAAAAGAAATTAGAAGATGAAAATGCATGGACCAATATATATAATAGACATGGTGAAAACACTAATCCAGGATTGCCTGCAAGCCATAAAAGAAAGTGGCCAGATAGATGCTCATGGATTGGCTAAAGACCAATATTGAACATGAGGAAACAAAAGGGAAGGATAGAGTGACACAACAACAATTGAATTTCATTAAAGGATCTATAAATGGGGAGGTGATATATATTAATATGTTGCATATATTTAATAAATTGTCTGTTAACTTTTATATCCTTGAATCTAATTAGTTAATATTTTTATGAATTTAGGTAAGATATTACAAAAGAATGTGGAATTTTCGTCATCATTATCGCATCAGAAAAGTTGATGAAAAGAGACAAACTTATGATTGTGGAGTTTCAGCATCATTTGAGGTGGAATGTCGTTCACATGCAAATGATAGACAACCAATCACAAGCACACTTCGCTACTATGGAGTGTTGGAGGATATTATAGAGCTTGATTTTATGTCTTTCAAGAAAGTTATTTTTCGTGTTGAATGGTACAAGCTTATTGAAGTGGGAGAAGAAAAAACTATCTTGCTCCATAATAATGGATTCCATATGATCAATACATCTAGGTTTGAAGCCACTTCTGAACCTTATGTGTTTCCAAGTCAATGTGACCAATTTTTTCTCATTCCAAATTTAGAACAACCTGGTTGGTCATTTGTGATTGATTATGATCCAAGGGGACGAAGAGTAACATTTGTTCCAGATGTAGAGGACCATGATTTACTTGAATATGTAGAAGTTCCTCCAGAAGACATAGATGACCAAGATGGAGATGATGTTATTGTCAATGATGCATATGACCAAGACGGAGATCATGACGAGTTTACTGAAGTTCCTGAAGGACATGACCAACCACATGGACATCAAGTGCATGAAGATGATGAATTTATTGATTTTAATTTACCTGTAGTTGAAGGTGGTGAAGACTATGAAAATGATGGTATTAATTTATTTGTCGATTTAGGGTCCATTAATGATGGGGTATTTATGCCATCAGATGAGGAAATCTCATGTGAGGATGACATTTTTTGATCACTATGTTTATTTTAAGATATTTGTAAGGATTCACTATAGTTAAGTATTGAGTTTCTAATTGTAATGGACATTAAGTAATTTGAATGTTTAAGGTTTTAATTGAAAAGCACATATATATTTGGTGGAGGCACCTAATCTACTACACTTCAATTTCTTAATTGAATTTTTGAACACCTTTAATTTATGCCATTGTCACCTAGGCAAGAGAAACATAATACTGTAAACCTAAAAAAAACTTTGCATATTGAGTATTGTTTATGTTTTTTTTTATGTATTGAAACATATTGAAATTTGTTTATGTTATTTTTCATGTGCTAGTGAATTTGAATTTTGTTATTAATGTCACTAGCATATGTTCTCAAATCAATATTTTATTATTTTTATGTTATTATGTGTTTTTTTAAGAATGTTACTTCTGAACTGGGGGATTCAATGATCTTAACCGCTTTTATGGAAATGTTAACAAATTCACGAGGGCAAGACATTGCTATGCTGGTGCATGAGGTAAGCTTGAATAAGTATTTTATAGGTTCAATTATCTTATGTTCTTTATTATATTATGCTAATTTATATTTTTGGAATGCAGGCAATTTCTAAAGTCATTCCAACCCCTATCACACCTTTCAATACATCTAAGCTTATGCTAGTGGTAAAGCTTGATGAATATTTTTGTGCATTAAATTAACTTATTTAACTTTATATATTTATTAATATTTGTGTTTTTTCTAAGCATGCATTTTTTTGGCATGCAGGATTCAATTATGCCGGTCAATACATCAAATGTTGCCATGCAGGTATTGCTTATGCCCCCTAATACATCCAATGTTATGCAAAATTTAAGGTTCAACAATATTTTTGCGTGACTTTGATTATGTTATTTGTTGAGAAATCGAGGGCATAACAATGGAGGTGACTTTTACTTGATTATGTTATTTGTTTGTATACTTTTACTTCGGCTATGAGCTCTTGCTTCAATTTGTATGCTTACCATGATGCCTTCTTACTAAGATGAATTCAACCATGGAAAATGTCTTTCATCTTTTAATTTTTTCTTGCTATTCATCTATGTTATCCCTGAGCATGAAACCCATGCTTCAAACATAGCAAAAATGATTTTATTTTTCCTTCTTTACATAAATTACATAAAATAATGATTACGTATGTCATTATGAAGACCAAACCTAGTTTACATATTTCAACTTTATTCATCTTTTATTCCATCTTATTATTTATATTTGTGCCTTGTAGGATGTTTCTAGGGTGACTTCGACAAGTAAACAATCTGTTGGTATAGAGGGTTATGTTATTCCCTCGACACCTAGACCAGAACCCCATAACATGCCCTCTACATCAAATATTGATGTTCCTAGTATCCCTGTTGAATTTCACCTGCATGCTCCTGTTACGAGTACATCAGGATTAATAAATAATCCATCAAATGTGGGTTCAATTAGAATTCTCCCGCCAAGACTGGAACAAGTTTCTTTGAGGAGTCTCATAGATTCACAATCAAGAATGTTAAGGCTCCTACCAGATACTCCTGAAAATGTTCAAATCGGACAAGAAATGGTTGAACAAATTCAGTTATGGGAAATGCCATTGTTGGAGAATTCAGTGCCTACTTCAAATGAGCAGGTAAAATTATTTTAATTTTTTTATAATTTCATTTGTTACGTTTAGGATAATTAATTTAGAAATGGAAGTAGTTTCATATTTTGGTTGTATTTTTAACAGTTCCACAATTTCTTTGTAAATGCAGGAAATAAGTGAGAAAGTGCTTGATGTACCTATAAGGGAATCTACCTCAACCTCCAGGACTACAACAATATCCTCGGTGACTACAAAAGGAATGCAAGAAGTTACAATCTTGCTCACTGTAGAAGGAAATGTCTTGAAGGATGAAATGGGGTTGAAATTTTATCACTTTATTTTTCATCGTGCTGAACAATTGTTTGGAAATACCATCCAAATGGATTAGAGGAAGCAAACCAATGCTAAAAAAGAAGAACTATTTAAAGATGTTGTAATAGAATTTGGAAATCCTGGATTTGATAAAGAAATTATTCTAGATATTGCATGTAAATACATTCACTCAAAAAGAGACAATTTAAGGTCAAAGTTAACAAAAAATTTGATGTATCCACGTCCAGCTTGGATCACAGACTAAGTGACGTGGGATGAACTTATGAAAGATGGAAAGTTTAAAAGGAAGGTGCACAATAATCCAAACTATAGGCCATCTGCACAAAGAGGAGGTAAAAGGTGACTTCGAGATACAACGAAAGCAACCCAAGCTAGGGTGTCAAGTATTGGATCTCATAAATTAGGCTCTGGTGGATATAACAGTATTCGTGGTGGCATGGTAAGTGAATATTTCATCTATTATATTTTCTATTTTAGGGAAAATAACTATGGTCACATTGAGTTAGTTGTATCTTATTAGTCATTATAGCTTATAAATATGATTATCTTTGTTAATGTAGGTTCACCAATTTCAGAAGGAAGCTTCAGAGGAAGAATTAAAATATGATTTATTACACGGTTCCCAAGGTCTACGACAACACATGATAGATCGAGGGGAAAAATTAATTACTGGTTATGAATCTGAGGTTAGTTGTTTATAATATCTTATGAAATATGCAATAATTTAATTGGAGGTATAATTTTATTTTAACAAGTTAAATTGTGTTGTGTATAGGAATCCCAACAATCTAAATCATCCGGTGAAACATCTGGGAGTGAGCATGAGGACGAGATACAAGCACATGATGAATCGTTTGTTGCACACAATCAGTCAATTGTCATTCCTGAACCTTGGTAAGAAACCATTGTTGAATTTCAGCAAATGGGAGACAAAAATAATGAGGAGGGTGTTGAATGTGATGAGCAATCCACACCCACAATTATAGTAGCACCTCGTAGAAAGAGGAAAAAAAGGATTGATATGTGTTAAATGTGCTAAACATATTTTTGGAACTTGAAAGATATTGGAGCAAATAGATGAAAACACCTCTGAATATTATCACAAGTCTTTCATAGAGATTATGCTGATAGATATACAACTTCATTGACTACAAGATTTTCTTTTTTGTTACCTGAGATAAAATTCTCACGTTATTATGAAGATATGTTTTGTATTTGTTATTTATATTTACATCTATATATGATAGTGATATATTTTGGAAGTTGGGCCCTCTGGTGCTGTTTAATTTTCAATGTTTGAATCAATGTATTGCAAGTTTTATTTTATTTTTTTCGAGGGGGTTGTAGAATTTATGGTAGATATCTGACCGTAGAAGTGTAGTCAAGAGAAATTTGTGTAAGAATTTTTTTTTATGGACGTATTGGAATAGTGAAACCTTTGAAAACATAGAAAAATGTAAATAGGTTTTTCAAGTGTTGTGAATGTACTTCTGTTACTTTGGCTAAACCCCATGATGAAATTATTGATGATGAGGATGCAGAGTAGGGTATCAAGGGTTGCCATGAAAAAAACAGTGACAAGGAAAACAACGGCATTGGTGAGACAGATGGGATTAGGATTAGCGATTACAGCTATGATGAGGCCAGAGCCCTCAGCAAAGAAATTGAGGATGGATCCCCAGCTCTCAAAGAGGTCTTCAAGATCATAGACATGATTGTGAACCCATATACGGTAGTGTTTCTTATAAGTTAAATATCTGATAGTTTTATTGAGTCAATTCTTGCAAGAAATATTCCTTTGATGGGTGTGTTTATTTGTCTCTCTCTCCATAATCAATCCTCTTTTGTGTTGCAGCCTGTTACTGAGTTGTATGAGTGCTTGGGAAGATTGGAATTGATTCAACTCACAGTGGAAACCCTCAAGGTATGCTTTTTCAGTCATAGACAAACAAAGTTAAACAGAGTTCTCTCTCTTTTGGGTTTGGAGGTGTTCTTTTACGTGTCATTTGATATATTTCTCAAAATTAATTGTCTTCACAGTATTGATTTTGACAATCTTCTTTGGAATCAAGCAAATTTTAAGATTGTTCTTGTAATATTGACTTTGGCATCTTGTTTTGGATCACTTTAATGTTGTTCAAATTGTTTTTGGTATATTTCTCAAAATTGCAATTTGTGTGGTTCAAATCTTCTTCATAAAAGAGATTTTTTTTCGAAGATGTGTTCTGAGTTGGAGACCTCACAAAATGAAAAAAGGTGTACACCAATTAACACCATGCTCAAAGTCCAATGGGAGGCATGAGTGCAGTTGGGATGCCGCAGACCTAACTACATTATGAAAATTTATTGAATTCTCATAGAGCAGTTGTGAAGTTATACATCTGTCATGGAATAAATCTACATTTTGCTAACCGGATACCCCACACTACCACAAATAGGAGGCCTCTGAAAGCTTTCATCTCTTTGTCCTGAAACAATTTTTTAAGGTCCTTGCCAACCATCACTGCATCCAGTCACTAAATTTCATACCTGCCCACACCTAAGCTACTCAAGGACAAATGTTTAATAAATAGTCTGTTGATTCACCATCTTGTTTGCAGAGGGTACACCCCTCTAGACCATTTCGATTGTGATTTTGTAATGCATCCCATGCTAAAGCTTTGTTTCTAAGCATCAACCACATATATACTTTGGATTTTAGTGGGGCCCTTAATTTCCACAATATTTTCCACTTGCAAACCTACTCTCCCTTGTGAGCTTCTTCACACAAGACTTTATAACATAACCTTGGAATGTAAGCCACCAAGACAGGATTTCTAGACTAGACAAGGATATCCTTCTCATCATTTAATCTAATATGGAATTTCTGAAGCTGGCCAATATAGGCCTTCTACAACTCTTTTTCTTGCTCTTAGCCTTGCTGCCATAGAGAAATGGTTAAAATCAGCAAAATATCAGCTACCTGTCCCAATATTCAAATCCCGCAACTTTGCAGAGGTCCTCTTAAGACTTGAGGGAGACTGGAGTTTAAAACTATCATGATTTCCAACCCAGGAATCAGCCCCAATTCTGACTCTATCTCCTACTTGATTATCTAATTATTTCCTGTAAATTTGGAAACAGTTTTCAGTGGCTGAAAAAGTGGTGTGAATGGTTGCAGAGAAAGATGGATAAGAAGTTGGCAAACATGGAAGCATATTTATTAGTTATGCAGGTAAAAATTAATTGGATGGATTTCCTGAGGCTCATGAGATCAAGTTTTTAAGACTAGGAAATTGGTAAAGGTCTACAAACTACTGAGTTTCGAGTTCCAGCGACGCAAGGAGAAAATACTTCCCAAGTGGCAAAAGAGAACCTGGGTGTAGCCATAGAAGTTGGACCCTCTGGTGCTTTTTAATTTTCAATTTTTGAATCAATGTATTGCAAGTTTTCTCTTATTTTTTTCGAGGGGGTTGTAGAATTTATGGTAGATATCTGACTATAGAAGTGTAGTCAAGATAAATCTGTGTAAGAAAATTTTTTTATGGATGTATTGGAATAATGAAACCTTTGAAAACATAGAAAAATGTAAATAAGTTTTTCAAGTGTTGTGACTGTACTTCTGTTACTTTGGCTAAACCCCATGATGATATTATTGATGATGAGGATGCAGAGCAGGGTATCACGGGTTGCCATGACAAAAATATTGACAAGGCAAACAACGGCATTGGTGAGACAGATGGGATTAGGATTAGCGATTACAGCTATGATGAGGCTAGAGCCCTCAGCAAAGAAATTGAGGATGGATCCCCAGCTCTCAAAGAGGTCTACAAGATCAGAGACATTATTGCGAACCCATATATGGTAGTGTTTCTTATAAGTTAAATATATGACAGTTTTATTGAGTCAATTCTTGCAAGCAATATTCCTTTGATGGGTGTGTTTATTTGTCTCTCTCTCCATAATCAATCCTCTTTTGTGTTGCAGCCTGTTACTGAGTTGTATGAGTGCTTGAGAATATTGGAATTGATTCAACTCACAGTGGAAACCCTCAAGGTATGCTTTTTCAGTCATAGACAAACAAATTTAAACAGAGTTCTCTCTCTTTTGGGTTTGGAGGTGTTATTTTACGTGTCATTAGAAAAAGGGAAATGACTAATGTGCAGTCACATTACGGATCTCAGGGAAGTAATTTGGGACTCCCTCCTTCTAGGGTGGTTCCACCCTGGTTTTTCCAAGTTGCGGGCCCAATTTATTCAATCTTATTAGCCTAAGCCTCCCATACTTGTGTTAGCTAGGATGGATGGAGCACTTCAAACTGAGTAAGGATGGATGAATTGGTCCAGGATCAATGGGTTATAAATCTTATACCACTGCTTGCTTGTTGGTTGCTGCTGGTTCTCTACCAGGAAGGGTTGCTAAGTGAGGCTAGTTCCCATCCCACCTCCGTTGTTCGATCAAAGCTCTGACCCAAATCCTCATCTGTATGGGTGGGCAGACAGTGCTTAGCCGCATCATTACTTTTCCATTCGAATATTTAAATTAAAATTAAGTATTCCAACCTCCAAATTTTTTACACTATACAAATGCTGCTAACACATGTTTTTTTAATTACTTAGACCTCTTCATTATATGTTTCGCTATTTTAATTTAAACTCCTCTCACCCTTTAATATTAGATGCCACTGATCTGGGCATCTATTTTCAACGAAAGTTAACCTTCACGCATGTTTCTAAGCATAACATTAAGTGAAAAAACTATAAAGAAATTCGATATGGAAAAAATATGGAGAGATTTGACAACTCAAGCATATACTTGTCTTAAGGCCACCTAAAAAGTTGTCCCACTTTAGGGCACGTGTTATAGTTGCCCCAGCTAAAACACACAGTTATCTTTTATTAATATAACTACGGAAAGGTTGCTGGTAGCTTTTATTGAATAAAACACTATCTTCGATATATGCAATCTCGGTGTCATGGAACGTGGATGAAGCCTATGGCATGCCAGCCTGCACTCTTAATTGCTTATCAAACTTTACTATATAAAAATAAAAATAAAAATTGGATTAACGTTGGCTTAGATGTAGAGTGACACCCAATAGGGCCGTGCTCATGATAAATGCACCTATCAACGAAATATCGATCTCCATTTCTCTGGAATATGTTTAATACTTCTCTAAACATCATCTAAGCATATGTTTCATAAAATTTTTTTATGGATGTATTGGAATAGTGAAACCTTTGAAAACATAAAAAAATGTAAATAGGATTTTCAAGTGTTGTGACTGTACTTCTATTACTTTGGCTAAACCCCGTGATGAAATTATTGATGATGAGGATGCAGAGCAGGGTATCACGGGTTGCCATGACAAAAACAGTGACAAGGAAAACAGCGTCATTGGTGAGACAGATGAGATTAGGATTAGCAATTACAGCTATGATGAGGCCAGAGCCCTCAGCAAATAAATTGAGGATGGATCCCCAGCTCTCAAAGAGGTCTTCAAGATCAGAGACATTATTGCGAACCCATATAAGGTAGTGTTTCTTATAAGTTAAATATCTGATAGTTTTATTAAGTCAATTCTTGCAAGAAATATTCCTTTGATGGGTGTGTTTATTTGTCTCTCTCCATAGTCAATCCTCTTTTGTGTTGCAGCCTGTTACTGAGTTGTATGAGTGCTTGAGAAGATTGGAATTGATTCAACTCATAGTGGAAACCCTCAAGGTATGTTTTTTCAGTCATAGACAAATAGAGTTAAACAGAGTTAAACATAGTTCTCTCTCTTTTGGGTTTGGAGGTGTTCGTTTACGTGTCATTTGATATATTTATCAAAATTAATTGTCTTCACAGTATTGATTTTGACAATCTTCTTTGGAATCAAGCAACTTTTAAGATTGTTCTTCTAGTATTGACTTTGGCATCTTGTTTTGGATCACTTTAATGTTGTTCAAATTGTTTTTGGTATATTTCTCAAAATTGCAGTTTGTGTGGTTCAAAGCTTCTTCATAAAAGAGATTTTTTTTTCGAAGATGTGTTCTGAGTTGGAGACCTCACAAATTGAAAAAAGGTGTACACCAATTAACACCATGCTCAAAGTCCAATGGGAGGCATGAGTGCAGTTGGGATGTGGCAGACCTAACTACATTGTGAACATTTATTGAATTCTCATAGAGCAGTTGTGAAGTTATACATCTTTCATGGAATAAATCTGCATTTCGCTAACCGGATACCCCACACTACCACAAATAGGAGGCCTCTAAAAGCTTTCATCTCTTTGTCCTGAAACAATTTTTTAAGGCCCTTACCAACCATCACTGCATCCAGTCACTAAATTTCATACCTGCCCACACCTAAGCTGCTCAAGGACAAATATTTAATAAATAGTCTATTGATTCTCCATCTTGTTTGCAGAGGGTACACCCCTCTGGACCATTTCGATTGTGCTTTTGTAATGCATCCCATGTCAAAGCTTTGTTTCTAACCATCAACCACATATATACTTTTGATTTTAGTGGGGCCCTTTCCACAATATTTTCCACTTGCAAACCTACTCTCCCTTGTGAGCTTCTTCACACAAAAATTTATAACATAACCTTGGAATGTAAGCCACCAAGACAGGATTTCTAGACTAGACAAGGATATCCTTCTCATCATTTAATCTAATATGGAAAGTCCGAAGCTGGCCAGTATAGGCCTTCCACAACTCTTTTTCTTGTTCTTAGCCTTGATGCCATAGAGAAATGGTTAAATCAGCAAAATATCAGCTACCTGTCCCAATATTCAAATCACGTGACTTTGCAGATATCCTCTTAAGACTTGAGGGAGACTGGAGTTTAAAACTATCACGATTGCCAACCCAGGGATCAGCCCCAATTCTGACTCTATTTCCTACTCTTACTCTCCAAGAAAGCCTCTTATTTTTTCCCCTATAGTAGATCTGTTCAAGCACTAGGCAATAATCAGAAAAGAGTAGAGGTGCTAGAAGGCATCTTTGCCTCGATCCTCAAGAAGGCTTAAAGAAACTCGAACTGGAACCATTAATTAAAACAGAAAAAGTGACAAAGGACATACACCCTTTGGTCCAATTGATCATTTAAACACCAAATCGTATATGAAGCAGTATTGATCTCAATTACAACCAAGATGATCTATCATATACCATAGATAAATCTAACTTCATGTCCATTACATTTACCCTCTGAGTTTTGATAGTCTGTAAGTCCTCTCGTGTTATTCTATTGCTTCATGACTGAGATCAAGGATTGCCAAACTACTGCATGTTGAAGGGAGATATGCACCTCTCATAAAAAATATTGAGCATTTCAGGACAACCAGACTTCCCATGCCACTAAGAAAGGAAGAGGATTTAACTTTTAATAGAGAGCTTTGTGCACAAGCTCCTTAGAATTTCTTTCACTGAGGCTCCTCCCCAAACACCAAAATTCCAATCAGTTTTTCAAGTTCCTGCCTAACCTGCAATATAAATGGATAAGAGAACAAGAACTGGTTAGTGGGTTCTAAATTGGATTTGCATAAAATACACCACTTAGGTCCTTGAGTGCTCTGCTTCTGAATGGAGTCCCAAGTAAGGACCTTGTTCTTCAATGCAAGCCACATAAAAATTTTTGTTTTTAAGGGCCACTTAAACGTCTAGATTTGTTTCCATCACTAACGTTCCTGATGCTAAATTGTAGATAAATCGGGAAAGTCTATTTGACTTTGAAAGAAATACATCTCTGTGTAGTCTTTCTAGAAGACCCTCGGAGAGTATACTTCACCTACTCAAGGTTCAAATCTCATGCTCACCCTTGTGCCTCTACCTACTTCCCATATCAGATTGTTTCCTAGTGATGGTGAGAATTGGTGCCTCTGTATGCTAGCACCTGAAAACGTATAATAGCGTTGTTCTGTTTCCTTAGTTTAACAACCAGATCAAAATGGGTTGTTACTATGTCATTGGAGTACCATTACGGGTGCTGCTTGGCTGAGTATTTAATTTAAGTGTTTTTCATTTGTGTGTTAATTTGCAGAGAGGCCTATTGAACTGACACAACACTGCCAATAACATAGTGAATTTACATTGTAGGGAATATGGTCAGGAATGATATGCGGGACAACAATACAGACTCTCTTACTCGCTTATATTACATATCGTTGTGACTGGGAACTAGAGGTGAAAAACACCAAAAATGAAACACTAACATGAAATCAAAATATGGTTACTGATAATAGTTACTTACTGATAATGGTTATGTATGTACTGATAAATTTGTAGGAAAATAAAGCTATTGATCGTGTTAATACATGGTCTTCCGAAGATCCTGCTCAAATCACATCGTAGGAGGAGGTCTGTAAAACATATTTCAATAAATTTAGCATTATTAACGAGTCATTTGAACTGTTTAAGCATCGCAGATTATGTTTGGCATTTTGTTTTGACAGTCCAGAGCAACCAGAAATGAAGATGGTTTTCGTCCCTACATTAGATTTAAAGGTTGTTGAGATATTGAAATCCTATATTTTATAGATATGAATGAATGCGAGGGATATCAGTGCTTTCTGTGAGCCAGAAAAAAGGAAAGAGGGGGGAATTGGAAAGGAATACTCAAATTCAGGTTGTCATGGAGCAGGGACATAAGTTGAGCAGCTCAAGTCGTATGGTGGCCAATTCTAAATATAAAGTATCTAGAGACAATGTGCAGCAGCACCCATATTTGGACAAGAATCAGACCAAGCCTGATTCCTTTCCTCTCCCAAATGTAAGAAAACTAGAATATATGTGGATAATCCTCTGTCAACAGAACATCCTTATGACAGCACTGGAATTAAGTGTAAATTGTGCAATCAATTGTACATTCGGATGCATATACATTTTTTGCTATTTTTTGTTATCAAGGAAGCCAATTCCAATTATACAAAGGTGTTGAAATGGTGGAGCTAACCACTGGATATGAATTTATTTTTCCAGCATGTAATGTGATTCAACCTTTTCGATTTATATGTCAGAGATTAAACTCTCTTTGTAAGATGGATAAATATTGTACATTTTTCTTTTACCTCATAATAGTCATGAAATGAAGTTCCAAATTATGAGGATCTTGTATGTTCAAATTCAATGGCATGAATTTATTTTCAATGAATATAAGTGTGATGCCTTATTATTTTCAAGGTTGCTTTCCAGAATTGTTAAGTTTTGGGAAATTGTTTATTCACTTAGATTTAAAATGATTGGCGTTAGCTTTAAAAAAAATGGAATTTATTTTTTCTTTCCATAAAAAACAGATTTTAAGGTAATTAAAATCACTATTTGGGAACTTGAAATGTTGAAACCACCTTAAAATAACATTTAAAATGATTTGTTTATTTTTTTTAAAATATTTTTTCATATCGTCTCTAGAGAGACAATAGTTTGAATTATGGACATATAGTCTCTATAGAGACAATACATTTTTTATCTCAGTTGTTGTCCATAAAGAAACAAATGTTATTGTCTCTACAAAGACAAAAATGAAAGTGTCTCTACAGAGACAAATTGTAGACAAATGAAATTGTCTCTAGAGAGACAATAACGCCTATGTCTTTATAGAGACAATAATAATATGTGTTCTATATTGTCTTTATAGAGACAATTGTTTGAGACAGTAATTTTGAGACAATTGTTTGAGACATTAATTTTGAGACATTAAATTTGAGACACCCACTTAAAGACAATATTTAAGACGATACACAATTTTATTTTTGTCTCTAATTAAAACAATTCACTGTAAAATTGTCTTAAATATTGTCTTAAAACACCCCCACATGTAGTAGTGATATTAAACACAACAACCAGGGTCTCTCCCAATGCATTCTTTGTGTTTTACATTGAGAAAACCTAGAATATTTATTTAAAAATTGCACCTTCTATGTGGGATTATGGAATCTAGAATATTTATTTAACAATTGCACTTTTTGTGGGATTATGGAATAGATTAGTTGAGTGTTTTAAGAGACTAGATAGGAATTTTCTCAATATTATTGGGTGTTTGTTATATTGTTTCCATGATTAGAAGCAGGTGGGACACGGAGGGTGGAAGCTCCCTACGCTTGTGTCAGGGACACATCAGGGGAGCGATAGCTCTCCTGCACGGAGTCTCGGGCAGCGTTCTGGGAAAAAAAATTTGGACCATATATTAGGTGGGTGGACCCGCCTATGGTTTTGGGCATGATGGTTTTCTGCTCATGGTATTTTATAGATTGGTATTTTGTAGATCCAGTCAAGGGAACTATGGTAATGTTCTAATACAGGGTTAATGGATTGGGGTTTATGAATGTTTCGACATGTATACATATGTGTTGTAACACTAAAAAGAATATAATGAAAAATCAAGTTGGTAGTCTCAGTTTGGGATCCAGGGGAAAATCTCTATGTATATATGTTCTATGTTTTATGTTCTCGCTATTGTTTATTTTTTGTTATTAAGAATTCGTTTGTAGATCATTTTTGTACAGGGTTAAAACCTACATTTGGTATCAGAGTTATTTCAGCTTCAAGGGGATGCCTTTGCTGCTGAGGGGTTTTTTTCTCGAGCCTGTGGTAAAACATGTCAATGGGAGGTCTACGGGATCAATTATTGTGGTGAAAGAAGATGACGAACAGTGGAAAGATAGAGATCGAGAAATTTAATGGTCAAATTTTTGAGTTAAGAAAGCTCAAGATGGAGGATCTACTAGTGGATAAATATCAGTGGATCGTGATAGATCTGAGTACTAAACCAACTACAATGTGAGATGAAGACTGAGTGAAGTTGGATCGAAAGGCAAAGAGCGCAATGCAGTTCTGTATCTCAGATTTGATATTGTTAAATGTATCTGGGGAAGCTACGACAAAGACTCTGTGGGTCAAGTTAGGGACTTTGTACCAATCTAAGTCTCTGGTGAATAAATTGTTGTTGTGGAAAAAGTTGTATAACCTAAGAATGAAGGATGGAGACTCGGTGCCAGAGCATATGAACGCCTTCAATATTGTGGTAAGTCAGTTGTCATCTGTTGATATTAAAATCTCACATAAAGATAAGTGCATCAGTTTGTGATGTTCTCTACCAAATTCGTGGGACAGTCTGGTTATTGCAATAGGTAGCAATATAACTACCTTGAATTTTGATGAAATTGTCTTAGTCTTGTTGTCGAATGAAATGAGACGGAAAAATATGGAGGGCTAGAATGGAGATTCCTTGTCTGTACGAGGAAGGTCCCATAGTAGAAACAAAAATAATTTTTTGAGTGGGAGATCTAAATCTCCAGGAAAGCCTGTAAAGGTGTGTTGGAAATGTGGAAGGAAGGGCACTTCAAAAATTACTGTAGATCTAAGGCTCCTGAGAAAGGAAAGGGATCTGATGATGCTCCTTCTGCATATGCGAAAACCACCTCAGATGAAGGTGGGGATTTGTAATTGGCTTCTTCTTCAAATACACATATAGATCATGAGGCATGGTTGATTGGCTCAGGTGCATCCTTTCACTTCACTCCACATATGGAGTGGTTCTGCGAGTATGAGAAATATGATGGTGGTGATGTCTTCATAGGGGATGATAGGAAGGCCAAAATCGTCGAACGCAAAAAATTCAAGCTGAAGCTCCAAGGTAGAAGGATTAAAACACTTCTTGGTGTTCTACATATTCCTGCATTGGCTAGAAATCTTATTTCTATAAGAAAGATGTATGATGCATGTGTAAAAATAGTGTTCGAGAAAGATACCTGAAAGATGGTTCTAGGAGCACTGGTATTGATGCGGGGAGTTTGGATTAGAACTTTATACAAGCTTTTGGGCAGCACTGTTATTTATAGGTGCAATAGTTCTGTGGTTCCTGAAAGTGGAGCAAAAAATCCTAACGATCTCTGGATAAAATACATTGCTATGGCATCAAAGGCTTGGAAATATTGGAGAGAAGGGCCTTCGGATACTGCATGGTAATGGTATGCTAGAAGGTATGTCTAATTTCTCTTTGGATTTTGATTTTTGTTAACATTGTGTATATGGGAAGTAGAATCGAATGAGTTTTCCTTATAAGTGCTAAGAGAGAAAACAAGATATTAGAGCTTGTGCATAATGATGTGTTTAGACTTGTGTCGGTTCCATCACTCAGTAAGTATGTGTACTATGTTTCATTCATAGATGACTCCTAAAGTATTAAATGGATATATTTCTTGAGGAATAAATCTGGAGTCTTTGACAGATTTAAATAATTTAAGGCTCTGGTGGAAAACTAGACAGAGAAGAAGATAAAGGTGTTGAGGACAGATAACGGTGGAGATTTTTGCAAGAAGGAATTTGAAGAGTTCTGTAAGAAGTGTGGTATATAACAGCATAATACTACTCCATACACACCTTATCAAAATAGAGTTGCAGAAAGAATGAACATAACGATGATGGAAAAGGCAAGAAACATGCTCGGTGATACCGGGTTAGGACAAGAATTCTAGGCAGAGGCTATGCAGACTGCATATTACCTGGTTAATAGATCATCTTCATCGGTGTTGGAGGATAAGAATCAACATGAGGTATGGACTGGTAAGAAACCCTCTCTTTCACATCTGAGGATATTTGGATGTGATGCATATGTACATGCTCCAAAGGAGAAAATGACCAAGTTAGATAATAAATCTGAAACATGCATTTTTAAAAGGTTACAAGCTTTGGAACCCAGAAACAAGGAAGGTTGTTTACAGCTGAGTTGTGGTGTTTAGAGAGGTGAAAGATGTTGTTAAGCATGAATTCCTACCAAAGGAACATGAGAAGATAGAGTTTGAGCTAAAGGAAGAAGAATCGGACTCTACAATAGAACAAGATTCAGAAGAGGAAGAGCCAAAAATCTAGTTGTTAGAAGATTAGTTAAAGAAAGAAGGCAGCCAGAAAGGTATATTCCATCTGCTTTCTGTTCAAAATTTTCTTTAACTATCACTAATGATGATCCCATAAATGTTACGGAGGCAGTGGTTTCATAGGATGGAAAAATCTTGAAGTAGTTCATGGTTGATTAAATGGCATCTTGCATAAAATGAGGCATGGGATCTAGTGGAGTTGTTGGTTGGAAGGAAACCCATTGGAAGAAAATGGGTGTTTAAGAAGAAGATGAATGCAGAAGGCAAGGTGGAGAAATAAAAAGCTCGGTTGGTAGTAAAAGTTTACTCCCAGGTGTCCGGAAATGATTTTGGTGATATTTTTTCTCCTTTTTCCAAGGTTACTTCTATTAGATTACTTTTATCTGTTTTTTCTACATTTGATTTTGAGGTAGAACAAATGGATGTGAATACAAAATTTCTTCACGGGGATCTGGAAGAGGAGATCTACATGAAGAAACCTGGTTTTTTTGTGGTGAAGGGCAAGAAAGAACTGGTTGCGGTGAAGGGTAATAAAGAACTGGTATGTCGGTTAAAAAAGTCTTTGTATGGGTTAAAACAGTCACCAAGGATGTGGTATCAGAAATTTGATACATATATACGGGGAGTTGGCCTCACCAAAAGCAAAGAGGATCATTATGTTTATTTTAAATTAAATGGTGATCGTGTTATTTATTTGGTCTTGTATGTGGATGATATGTTGTTGATTGGAAATGAAAAATAAATTATCAAGGAACTTAGTGCTGCAAACTATATTTTGGGCATGGAAATTAAGAGAGATCAGGAAAAGAGAAAGCTCTAGTTAAACTAGAGGAATTATGTCGATAAAAAATTGCAGAGTTTCAATATGCAGGATAGTAAACCGGTGAAAGTTCCTATTCATGTAGGTGTAAAGCTATCCATTGAACAATTTTCCAAGACACAAGAAGAAGAGGAAGATATGTCCCGTGTTCCATATGCAAGTGTAGTGGGTATCCTAATGTATGCAATGGTCTATACTAGACCAGACATTGCACATGAAATCAGAGTATTGAGCAAGTTTATGTCAAAACCAGGGACAGAGCATTGGACAGCAATGAAGAAAGTTTTCAGATATTTGCGTGGCACTAGTGATTATGGTCTGTGCTACCAAGGAAGACCAGGATTGGATAGAGTTTTGGACATCCATGGCTTTGTTGATTCAGACTGGACTAGAGATCTAGATCAAAGAAGATCTACAAGTGGGTATGTGTTTAGTCTATTTGGAGGTGCAATCAGTTGGATGAGTAAAATACAATATGTAGTGCCTCTTTCAACTACAAAGGCAAAATACATGACATCCACTCATGCAAGCAAGGAAGCAGTTTGGTTGCAGATATTGTGTTCAAGTATGGAGTTGGTGCAGCGAGATATAAGGATAGACTATGATAGGAAAAGTGCAATTTTCTTGGCTAAGAACCATGTTTATCATACAAAGACAAAGCACATTGATGTTCAGTATCACTTTGTGAGAGATATGGTTGAGGATAAAAAGGTGTTGTTGGTAAAGTTAGACACTTTGAAGAATGTTTTAGATGCATTGACGAAGTCTGTGAGCACTGAGAAGTTCTCTTGGTGTAGAGAAACAATGGGCGTTGCAGGGATGGACCAATGACTACGATCTCCTGTGGCCCCTTGTGGAAAGAAAACAACAAGTGGGAAAATGTTGGGTGTGTGTTATATTATTTCCACGATTAGAATCAAGTGGAAAGCGAGGGGCAAGAGGGGGGAGCGATCCCCCTATGCTTGTGTCGGGCGCAGCAGGGGGGTCACACGGGGGGCAGCAGCCCCCCTGTCAGGAGGTTTTCAAGGGGGTGGTAGACCCCTACACGGGGTCTGAGGCATCTCCCCGAGAAAAAAGATTTGGACCCTGTGGTAGGTGGGCGGACCCGCCTATGGTTTTTTGCATGGGTTTTCACATGGTTTTGAGCATGATGGTTTTCTGCCCATGGTATTTTGTAGATTTGTTCAAGGGAACTACAGTTATGTTCTAATCCAGGGTTAATGGATTGGTTTTTATGAATGCTTCCTCATGTATATATGTGTGTTGTAACACTAAAAGAAATATAATGAAAAATCAAGTTGGTAGTCTTGGTTTGGGATCCAGGGGAAAATATCTTTGTATATATTTTTTATGTTTTATGATCTCACTATTGTTTATTTTTTGTTTTTAAGAATTTGTTTGCAGATAATTTTTGTGTAGGGTTAAAGCCTAAAAATATATCCAACACTTTAGTTTTTTGGCACTCTCAAGCTTTCTCCAACCCAATTTTGAATCGAATCTAAACCCTTTATTTAGGCTTCCTCATTTGGTGAATATGGAAAGAGTAACATCGAATAATTTTTAAGGGATGTTATATCCCTTTAAACTCCATATGTAATTCTATTATTTTCTAGATCAAAAAATATATTCTAGCCCTTCCCTGGTCCTCCCGTGAATAATAGGTGTTGAGTAGTGAGGCAAGGCTCTTGTTTGATTAGACAACCCCCTCCTAAACGTTTTATACCCTCTCCTTCTCCCCCCATCCCCACCTCTAGTCCTTAAAATTTCCTTCCCTTCCCCCCGTCACTCCCGTCCCCACCCTATTTTCTTAAACTGAATCTTAACAAGGTTCGAAAGGATGCCCAATAACATATTGTTGAATATTTAGAGATCATATATGTATGCCTCTATTTATCTATTCTGAAATGATAGACATTAGTAGTAACAATGTAGCTAAACCTATGGGCCTTTCTATGGGTTTGGAGTGTGCTCAATCCCAAGGTTACACCAAGCTGTTGGTTCTAAGTGATTCTCATATTATTATAAATATGATTCAAAATATTTAGAATGACAAAAAAAATTTATAATGTTTCCTCGAGTTGGAGGCTAACATCCATTTTGGCATAGGGAGCTTCTATCTTCGTAGACATCCCAACTCTTATTACTCTTCATGTTCAAAGATCAAGAAATAAAATTGTAGACCTAATAGTGAAGTATGGATGCCTAGATTCATCTCCTACGTTGTCATCCATGTGGAACCTTATGCCAGACTATGCCTTGAAGGACACATATTGGTTGTTGGCTCAGAAGGATTTAGGTTTAGCCCCATATGGGGTGACTCTCGAGGTATAAGGGGGGGGATGGGGGGAGTGTGGGTGGGGATTGAATAGGGGGTGGGAGGTTGTCACCATACCACCTAGCCAACGGACTGAAGGGCGTGATAAAACACCCCCAAGAATTTTAATGCAGTAAAGGTATTGTGGGACAATATCATTAATAAAGACATAGTATGGAAACTTTGATATCAAGTGAGAGAAGGTGGCATATTTATTGCATAGAATTCAAGTTGGAAACTCATGTGTCTAAAGGCGTTATCAAGTATTCCCCATGGTGAACAACTTGAAAACTTTCCCGATGATTGTTTTGACAATGAATTCCATGTAGAGTGCAATGTGGGCAGTAGAGGCGGAGTGTGGTGTAGTTCCAGTAAGGCTGAGTTGTCAAATGATTAGTGTAGAGATTTTTTTCAAGGAGAGTTTTCCTTACCATATAGGTCTTCAGCAACGTGTGGATGTTGTTTCCTCCCATACCCTACAAAATCACTTAGAATCTGGTAACTTTCACATAATTCCCATAATTGTATTTGAACAATTATATTTCTTAACCTATAGGGTTGTCATCGTTTTCATCATCCAGGGGCGTGAGTTCATGTTGTTTCCTAGCTTGATTCAGTGATTTTGGACACACTCGATATTTTTTATCCATTATGTGTTTGATGGAATAAGCTTAGGTCCTCAACGTCATCCCTATTCTCATGGCTATGGCCTTCAATTTTCCTCTGTATTGTTAAACCTAGTATCCTTACCCATTGTTTCAATGGTGCAATCTATGTTTTCTCTATGGACTTCTAATGAGCCTTCTTTTCGATTTCAGTTGGCATTTTGGTAAGTGTGGATATTTTTAGTCCCCTTACACTCTCTATTATGATGTCATTTTTGCTTGTGCCCTCCTTAGCAGTCCCATGGTCAATAACGATTATCTGTCTAGTACTTACTTTACTTGGCACCCCTCCTGCACTCTAGAGTTTTCTAGCTTTCTCTTACATTTGTTCCAAGTTTTCAGTCTTACTCCTCTCACCACCATGCCTCATCAAAAAATTTGAGTTCGAAGGGGGATTTCATATTACCAAGTGAAATCCCACAAGGGGAATATACGCATGCACCATTAGTTGGAGGACTTATATGCACGTTATGAGGACCTTACACCAAAACTTATCCAAGAAGAAATCACTCGGGATAAGGGGGGAGCTTTCATGCACATAATTATCCTCTCAAATATAGAGGTCCTTGTATAATGGGCAGATTGGATCCCAGACACATGGCACACAAGGGGTTGATTCAACCATTATATGCAAATTTTTGACCTTTACTCGAAAATTAAATTCTTACTACCATATATTCTTTTGGACCGGCATGAGCATCGTGAGGATGTTCTTCATTCCTTGGAGCACTTACACTGGCACCTATGGGACATGGATCGCAAAATGGAAAGAATAGAACAACATATTGGTATACCTCTTGCAGAGAGGATAACTTCATGGGACCCAAAAGAATCCATCTAGTTTATAGTCTTGCATTTGGATGCCTCAGCTTAGGTGTGTCATGTTCATGTTTTGTGTCTCCTTTGTTACAAAAACTACTTTGCATAGCATCTTAAGCTAGTACTCCAGCTATAATTTGATTAATGTTCTCTTTTAGTTTTCAATTATCACTTCCCTCTCTAGGGAGAGTTATTTTTTGGATCTAATATAGTCTCCCTAGTGAGATATTGGTAAGACTATTCATATTCATGATGTAAATCCAAATTTCTTTTGAAGGAAATACAATTCACTTTACAAAAAAAAGTTATTAATATAAAAAATCATGTTTTATTTCCAAAGGATATAAAACTAAAATCATTCTAATCACTTTAAAGTGGTTATTATTATTATTATTATTTAAAAAAAAATTAATATTTTAATTTATTTTTCTTATTATGATTTATTAATTTGTAAAATATTGTAAATATTTCATTAAAATTAATTTACAATATTTTACCTTTTTTTTTTTTTTTTAACAATCATTTATTTTAAAATTCATATTTAATATTGTTAGTTTAACATACAAAATATCCAAATAAACAAATATTAAAATTAAAGAAGTTAAATAAATAACATACCATCTGCATAATGAAAACAAAATGTGAATTATGATTGGATTTCAAGGGTTTTTTTCTATAAAATAATTTGGACACACTAAAAAAATAATCAACCATTTTAAGAGTTGGTATGGCCCATGACAAATGTGATTTTCAGGCGATTTTGATAGCTTAAATTCCCCTAAGTCGTAATTTCTTAAACCATGGGATAGTCCTCCAAGTCACAAACACACTAAAAAGAAAAACATGTACCCTAGTAAAACCCAAATAAGAAAAACTCAACTAGAAGGGGAGGCATGTACCTTGTTCTTTACTTCTCAATTATAAAATTTGAATATAAATAAAGTGCACTCAATATGGATTTTCCATGGACATCATGACATGAATGGCTACTAAAAAACGTCTAGTTTCTCTATTTTTCTTCAAAATCCCACTCTCAATTCCCTGGTCCACTATGGAAAAATAATAATACAATGAGAATGGTTCAACCACTTCCTATGATAGAAATTTAGTATGCCTTGATAGAATTATAGGGTTATGATTTTTGCATGCCTCAACACTCAATTAGATTCAGAGGTTTGGAGCCTCCAAAATATTGTTCACAATCAACATGTGACTAGCTCCACATTTATGAGTAATGGGAGATATGTAGCATCAATTTGGTATCATGGTGGCCAAAAGGATATGTCAACTTGCAAGAGTCATTACCTTCTCATACATACTCCAATTGAAATGATATTTGTAGTGTTGGAAAGCTATCAATGTGTAGAAAAATGATGAGAGGCTAGGAATTGTGTTGACAAGGTTTTAACCCAAAAATGGTCATTAAGGCCTTAAACAAGATCCAAAAGTTTTTGGACCCCAAATCATCAAAGTAAGAACTACCCTAAAATGATCCCTACAAGGTAATAGTTTAAATTTTCCCACCATAAAAGTATCAAAATAAATGAAAAATTACACAATGATACATTTCATAACTCCCTATTTAGGAAGGATTTAGTTTGTAAAATATTTACTACAGGAGGTGAGAATTTTTCTTATACCTTCTCCTTGGAATACTAATTTAATTTAACTATAGTTTGTCCTTTCGTCAAGTAAGGGTAGGTCGAGTGGTTAATATGGGATGTTAACTCCCTCTCCAACCAAGTTCGATTCCCTAAAAATGGCATATTAATCCTATTGTGATGAGGCTAGAGGAACAGGCGTCCCTAGGGAGTAATTTCATTCATGGTCAATACGGGACATCTCGATTCTTTCTAAGTTACATGGCATATTTGTCTTGCAAGAAGATAAGATATACTCTTGGTGATATAGTGGTAGTTGGAAGGTTTAATCTTGGGCCTAGAATAAATCACTCCAATGAATTACTGATCCACCATGGTAAAAAAAAAAACCTAGAGGTTGTCCTTTCAACCAAACCTAGTAACAATATTTCATGCTACCATCACTACAAGGAAAACACCTTCTTGTGTAGATCTTTACAAAATGTACCTAAAACGATATCTCCCTCATTGATTTATAATTAAAGTTACTAACAAATTTAGGTGGTAAGAGGTTTTAGTGGAAATTTTTTAATCAATACACGTAAACCATACAAATCCATTATAAAGCACCCAAGTGCACCCATATATATGCACACCCAATGTGGTAATCAATCCATTTCTTTGAATGATGTTATAACTAATCCATGATTCAAAAAATGTTTTTATATAATTAAATAAACTTTAATAGTGTGTCAAAATTGTAAAAGAACATTAATGCAATACTATAGACTACAACGCATCAAATGAGCTTACACATTTTGTTTTGTAGTATTGGTTTTTATTTTTTTTTGAATGTGTGAGTGCATGATTTGGATTATTATATTATTCATTATATATTTCAATGCTTTAAGAGTAGAAAATTTGGATGGCTAATTTGTTACAAAGCATTTTGTCACTGTCCTTGCAATCCCTCGTCCCGTACGTTGGAGGACTATTCCCGTAACCTGTGAACAGTAAAATGTCCTGAAAATACCTTGATGGCATCCTTCTGCATAAGGGAAAGAATTCTCCTTGAGAACATTTCCTCAGAAAAGCCCCAAAAACCCATGTTTTGGCATTGGCGTGAGTAGCCAGTTCATCCCTCGCACCATTGGGGAAAATATACACTAGTGGGCGCACCAGCTGGTGCTCTGTCCCTGTGTTGTACCTGCGCCAACCTGTTTTGGAATGTTTTTTAACAAATTGAGGTGGAATTTTCCTTTAACCACCTCGGGAATGAATCATCAAAAAGAGGTTGGGTTGTTTGGCTCTGGATCTCCTTGTTTAGGAAGAGGTTTTCCACCTCTCATGGAACCTTCCTAAGAGATAGGACTCTCCCCCATGATTATAGGGAGCCTAACCTCTCCTTCTCCCTATATAAAATCCTGACCTCTCTATTTGCAACCTAGCTGAACATTTGGGAAGAAAACTATAGCTGAGCGACTATTGAAAGCATATCTAAAGAGAACCCCGTAAGAGAGAGAGCCTTGTCTAAATTCCCGACAAGCTTTGTGAGACACACTCCGCTGGAAGCCCTGCCAAAGGAAGAACGCGACGTCGGAACTCGGTTGTAATATTTCTTTCACATTTTAATATATGCTCGACTATGTTATTGGTTCCACTGTTTTATTGCTTATCTGTGTAATGCAATTTGATTCAATCTTTTCTAACTAATTGATAGTTACATGTTTGAATTATTACGTTGTATGCCATCGTTTCTTCTCTACATGTGTACAGGTTTCCGGACGCAGTGGGCGTAAGGATTGTGATCTGTCAAGCTAGGAATGGGAAGCAGCATTTCTTATTCAAAAACAACAGCGTGGGACTTGAGGTAGGCTATCTATCGTAGCTTTGTCTTTTGTAACTAGGAATTGATATCGTAGCGTGTTCTGTTTGTTGCTAGACCCACTCTAGGGCTAGTGGGATCGCCTTTGTCCGCAGAGGGGATTTAACTCTCCAAAAAATTGGTGACTCCACTGGGGACCAGTGTGAGTTAGTCCCTCTCCCCTTGGGTTGTGTTTTAGCTTTTTTTTTGTCTAGTTTGCCTTCCTGGTTCATCTTGATTGGTTTGAAACCCCTATTCAGCCCCCTGGAGATCAAACCTCTCTCTGTTTGTTCATTTTTCCTTTTTATCTGAGTAAACCTTCTTAGCACATTTTCCCGCTTGACAGTCATGCCAATGGGTGCAAGTTTCTAGTTCATTACCCGCGCCATTCCGTGTTTGGTGCAAATTATAGCCAGATAGGTGCGCCAACCCTAGTAGGGTTTGTGGTTTTCTTGGTTTTAGAGTTTTTGAGCCTGAGCTTTGATCCTAGGTTGTTTTTTCTTACTTTTTGAGTGCTTTAGAGTCATTTTTTACTGAGATCAGCCCTTTTCCTTAGGTTTTTTTCCATTTTCTGTCAATTCTACTTTTTAGCCCTAGGTTTTCTAGGTGCTTTAGCCTGCTGAGCCTCCCCTGGGAGTTTCGGGTCCTTGGTTTCCCAGTCAACTTCGTTTCTGCTTCTTTGCATTCATCTTCTTGGATCCATTCAAGTGATGCATTAATTGAGTGATTTTCCTTTCTTTCATTCAGTTTTACTCTTGTCACTCCAAGCCTAGATTACATGGCTTTTTTGGGTCTCTTTTGAGATCTTCCATTGATTTGAAGGATTTCATCATTGGTTTGAGTCTTGCTTTGCTTATTTTGAGTTGAGGGAAATTTTTTTGTTTCAGCTCTCGCTTCACCATTCTCAAAATCAGTGTTTTGATTTATTTTTCATATCATTTAGTGTGCTTGCTATGATATATTGAAAAACACAAAAAAAAATCTTTTGCATTCTTGATTAGAATAGTGAAAATTGGAAAATCTTTCGCATTTCTAGCATTATATAATTCTAGGGAAGAGTTTTTCAGTTTCATTAGCTCGCATCAGGCATTCTAGTGGATGTCTTCAGATGATTTATTGTAGCTATTGCTTGAAATCTATAACTCTCTTGTAGATAGCTCTTCATTGAACGAAATGGTGTCTTATGGCATGTAGCTTGCATTCAGGGATTTGTGAGATTCAACATTCGGTAAGACCTTGGAATTGAAACGTAAATTGAAGATCAACTTTAAAATTTACTGAATTAACCTAAGGAAATATTGAAACTTAACGCAATATTTAGTGGTCTAAATTAGAGACGTGTTCTGGCGTCTTTAATCCTAGCAGATGTCGCTCGCCATCTGGCTTCAGACAGTGCTAGTACAGACTTGTGCTCCCTGTACCATCGAGTATATAAAGGGAGACTGCTCTAGGTTTCAATCCTTTTATCCGTAGGAAGTCGAGTATGCCGCCTTATAACAGTGATACACCGAACACAACATTCGGGGAGACTACCTGCATGTACGTCAAGTCCTTGGTTGATTTCTCTTTCATTTTATAACCAAGGTGTATATGGCAGTTCAAGGGAACCTGGTACACCCTTTTACCTAGACTACCTGAGCAGTCATTTTCGATCTTTACTGACTCCATAAATTTGAAAATATCATCGAGCGCTTGTCCTTTCACGCTCGTTTCAACCTGAAAGTGATAGATTCGCCTTTTTCCAGTTTCTCAACTCTTAAAATATGAAACGGTAGAGTTTTGTTTCAATGTTTTAAAAAATTAACTACCCATGAAATATTCCTAGTTAAAGTTAGTTTCCTTAGGGCGTTGTTTTGAAAATTGTTTCAATGGCAACGATTCCGGAGTTCACTAACTCGGGAATCCCTTCCGAAGGGAATCCTGGTCTTTTTCCTGCTTTTGGAAATGTTGGTGCTCCTTATATGGCAACATTGTCCCTACCTAGGTTAACTGTTAGGTTGCCTGTATGGTTATTTTCGACCTCAGTGGTCTTGAGTGTTCCATCCACCGTACAGCCATCTCCTCCACCAGAACAACATCATGTTGCTTCTAAGGTGGACCTCTCCCCTTCGTCGCCTATTTCTTCGTCCTCCTCTTCTACTTCGCCTGGTGAAAGTCTGGATTCTAGTAACCAAGTGGCTAAGAAGAAGAAGAATAATACCAAGAAGAAGAATTCAGATAAGCGAGAGGCTAATACTGTAGCTACTGCGCTTAAGAAGCTTTCCCTTGCATAACCATCCACGCTTCCACGAAAAGTCAAATTCCCTTGCATGCTCTACAAAGGTAACCATTTTCTTCGAGACTGCCCCGGTATTCCCAAGGTACTTGAAGCATGGTCCGACGGCCTCCCACCATTGCCTTTGGCTTTTGGAAGTCATATTATTGGCACATCTTTGACTAGCTCTGATAAGACTCTTAAAAAAAAGGGCAAGATTACCAATCCCTGTAAGTTGTGTGAAGGGCATCATCCCATTCACCTTTGTCTGTATATGGATGAAGCCAAGAGAGTGTTGGATAACTCCATTGTTTCTGCACCCTGCCTTCTGGCTGGTTACCAGAAGCTTTCGTCGAGTCCTTCGCTAGTTGATTCCACGATCAGTCAAGCATCATCCTTGCTCGATCCCGCTCCCCCAGAAATTCAAGTTCAAGAATATGTTCCTGACCAACCATTGGCCAAGGAATCATTCGATCTAACCCCACCTGTGGTGCATTAGGTCTTTTTTGTTGAGAGTCGGTCTCATCCTCCCCATGTTCTTCTTGTTTCTTCAAATTCTTCGGACTTGGAGAAAGATTATTTCATCCCTGTAGTCCAAGAAACTGCTCCTCCTACTCCCATGATGGACGTCTCGGAGGATTCTCCTCTTACTCCGGTAACACCGGGGGACCACCATCTCAGTTCGATGGTATCCCCCCCAATTAGTATGGTCGCTTCCTTTGATTGGAGTCGATTTGGGGGATACCGCCTTCCATCTTATGTACCTTTTGAGATAACAGTACAAACCTTTGATTTGGTCATACCCAGCACTATAATAGATGAAGTTACATCTGTTAGTATTTTATCTTCAACTACTTGGAAAGATTTTGGTTCTCCACCGCTTATGCCTGTTACCTAGAATCTGTTGGCTTTTAACAAAGGAACCAGTCAACCATTAGGGATCCTTCCGAATTTGCATGTTACTTTGGGAGGGAAAACCGTCCATCTAGACGTGATGGTTGTTCCAGGATCCTTGGATTTTAATTTTCTCTTGGGGCGTGACTATACTTATGTCATGGGGGCATTTGTCTCCTCCCTCTTTCGTGTGATTTATTTTCCACACAAAGGTCGGATCGTGACCATTGATCAGCTTTCATTCTTTGGTCCTCACATGACATCTGGTCCACCATCGTCCCCTCCAGTTCTTTATCTGTCGGTTGTATACTCCCCACCGCAGGTTAATTATGTGGCTACCTATCCCGTGCCCGCAATCAGTGATACTGCCATGGTGCATAGTGTGCTGGGGGCATTGGGTCTTGATTTCCAAGATGTTGTTATCCCATCCGGTGCTGCACTCTTGGAAGCCATGACTTCTTATTCATCATGATGATTTGTCTTCAGAGCAAGGTTCATTATCTTGTGTCAAGCTCCTTAAAAAATGAAACAAGGTTGTCGGAGCAGAGTTCATTGTCTTGTGTCAAGCTCCTTAAACGATGAAACAAGGTGTCCTGAGGATAGTTCGTCTTCTATTTCAACCTCGTTAGAAAATGAATTAGCTCATTGAGGATAGTTCTTTTAATGTGCCAACCTCGTTAAAACAATGAAACATGTTCCCATCCAATTCGAGTCTTTGTAAGATCTCGTAAAATCCCAATCGAGTCTTTATCTTGATCTCATTTTTGAACCTTCACTCCATTTTCTATGCACTGAAGCTTGGGGGGCATGCACTCCTCGGATTGAGTCACCATGCTGGGGGGCCTGGGGCGCATGCCTATTTTTCAAGCATATTTTACTTTTGTTTCAAGCTTGTGTCAACATGAAACCAAATTTCAAGCATAGTTTACGTTTGTTTCCAAGCTTGCATAAAAATGAAACCTTTAGGTTTTATACCCTTTGTGAACATTTTTCCTGATTCTTGGGTCATCACTTATTATGCAGATTATTTAACTGATACATTAGATAAACATTGTATTAGGCATCTGCATAATTTGTAACAAGCATCATCACATGTACAAGGATCTGTGTAGAAAATGGATGTATATATATATCGTTCGTTTACAAGCCGTGTGCATCATAAAACCCACAAAAAATAATATATGTCTGTTTTGGTTACATCACAAGACAACATGCCTCTCAAAAATATGCAGAAGTAAAGCCTAATTCCTAGTCGGTGTGGTGCTCATGATAACAATTCACTGCCCATACCAACTACCTCAGCAAGCGATGGATACGGCTGGGCACTCCCACAGTGTGCCTCTGATAGGCTCAGGGTAAGTCAAAACACGCATAATCAGGGACCCCACGAGTGATTCCCGCCTAGTTTTGTACTAGCTCCTCGTCGATGCCCTCGCCCTGAGGGTCAAAGTCGCAAGGGGTCCGCCTCACTATGGGAGACATGCCTGCAGGACGCTCTGGACAAACATCTGCATCCATATCAGATTAACTGTCAGAACATGCATATATACTAAAAAAATCATAAAACTCATAAAAATAAAAATGAGGTTTACCAAGTTCTTCGTCCCAGTCCTCCCCCTCCGGGAGCGGAAGGTCTGGGTCTCTGGTAAAATCTATGCTGGCGTAGGGCCAATCCTCCACGACGATCAACTGTCATCGGAGCCAATTAAAGAACTCAGGCCTCCAGGACATCTACTGGCCCCCCCCTGCCCTCGACATCAATGCCACCCATCAATCCATCCGTGGCTCTCTCAGTGGGGAATCCAGGACTATGGCCTCCTGGCGTTGAAAAATAGGTAGTCGTTCCAGGAAGAACGACACCAGAATTGACCCATACCCAAACTGTTTTATTTTGGCCTTCTTGCATTTTGTGAGCTGTCGTTTGATGTTCTTGGTCACGGCCTCGGCCCAGTCAAAGATAGTTGGGTTCATACACTCCGAAGCAAGAAGTAACTGTGTCTTTGTGGCCTCGTGCGGTGCCTGCGACCCCGCAACCCGTGTAATGGTTTGAAGCACTACTCTCAGTGCTAGATCGGGGACGATCTGAATGTCCACTTTCCCACTCCCTGTCACTTTGCTTGTCCCTAGGCACACCCTATTCATGACCATTGTCATGCTTTCTCCTGAAGGCCTGGTACCAGTCAGAATAGGGACTGGACCCCTACGTGACAATCCAGTGATGAAGTATACATCTGATACTTCAAGCTCAAGCTCCTGGTCTCGAAGTTTGAATTTCTCCTCGTCCTCATCCCAAATACTAATGAGATATTGTAGCAATTCGGGCTGAGCCCGGAGACATGGCGTCAGAAAGAACTTTTTTAGCCCGCAATTTCTAAGAGCATTTATGCATTGGTCATTTTCCATTGCCAGTTCATCTTCTTCACTATGTTCTCTCTCTTTCCATTCGATAACCATATTTTTCGCTAAATACCTGCATCAATCAATCATAGGAACATTATAAACCTCCTTGGGTATTCAAAATTACATTTCATTGGTTCAATTTTAAGAAATTTTAGCCGGATTTTGAGTTGTGCCATTGGCGCGACTGTTTTGCTAACAATCGTGCCAACTCGCACGACCCCTGTGTAAAACAAGGCAGATTGGCGCGGGTCTGTACCCGAAACCCGCGCCAACCACGGAGCCCTAAAATTTGATAATCCTCCCCTAAAGGACCTCAAATAAAAGTTAAATGCAGTAAAATGTAACTTAAAAGATGGGAAAAGAGGTCGGCTCTTACCTGAACCAGACGGAATTCGATTTGATCCACTGGATTGATCACACTCGTCACCTAAAGATCGAAGCAGAAATGGGTCACTGTTGCTCTGCAAAGAGGTAAAAGTGAAAAGTAAATATTTTTTACCACTATTGGTCTTTTATAACTTTTCAAAGTCCTAAAATAGGTTTTAAAACATGTTTGTCGATATATTTTCACATTATTTTCATGGAATATGTTTTACATGCATATTTTTGTGCAGCAACAGGTTTTTTGCATGGTTTTGATGAAGAGACGAGTTGTTTAATACTTTTTCGGACTCGGTAAAAACACAAAAAAGTCACTACTAGAGTCACCTTTTAGCTCTTTTCTGACTCTCTAAAACTGAAAATATTGTCGAGTCGCTTGTCGTTTTGAGCTCGTTAAATTGGCTACGAAGCGATATCTACCCAGTATACGTTTACCCCTTTTTCGGGCTGGGATAGATTATTTACGAAAGAGGAATACCCTAGCCTATCATGACTAGGAGGTTTTCTCAGACACAGTTTTCTACCTTTTTGAATCTGAGGAACTATCTACAAAAAGGGACTGTTGGGGTTTTCTTTTCCGCCTTCTTTTCAAACTCTCGAAATATGAAAAGATGTCGAGTTCTTCATTTGTCAGACTTGTTAAAAACTGATGACATCGGACTCCGTCATAATGAAGTTACTCGAGTTTATCCTTCATAGGGCTCGTAAAATGTACTAGGTTGGATTTTTCCGAAGGACAAACTTACGTCGCAAGCACATGCTATCCCCTTCAAGCTTGTTTCCAAAAATAATTGGGGTACTTGCTAGAAATGGTGGGGGAAAATGGAACCAAAATCATAGTCGTATCGGCAGTATGCCACTCTTGAACATGGCACTTGTCTGCATTCGTGTCGGGTTGGGGACATCTCATCTCGTTATCTGCTTGCCTTCATGGGTTTGGGTAATCTCTTTTGACCGCTCATCTGCTCTTTGCCACGTCACCATGACCTCAGATCCCTTGATGTCAAATACTGCCAAATCCAGTGTCACGCCGCCGATATGTTCAAGAGAAGTTGGCCTCTGCAGTTTTCAACCTCCCTCTGATTCTCTGTTGGTCTTGATTCACAAACATCATGTTCCTTTGTCTCGTGTCGATGATGTGGGAAACATTATGGCCCACCTTCGATCAAGGTCACTTCATGTCGACCTCAGCTCATTATCCAGGAAATTGATCTAGAGACTCCTTTTAGGTACCTTGGAGCCTGCATGCCTCAATGGCAGGTTCTTCGCATTCGACGCGAGGTTTTCATTATTGGCCTTCGATTGGATGATTATGTGGGTGTTCAACGCCAAATCCCTGTTCACATTTCATGGATTGTACCTCTTGTACCTTGAGAGCCATTATCATTATTGGTGGTTTCTCTCACGTCTGTTAACAGTTTTCATCATTGTCTTGTAATCAGACGATGTTCTTGCATGTTTGACTTCAGCTCACATATCCGCATGCTCAAACTTGCACTTTTTTCGGGTCGAGATGGAGCGCAAGACCCTGGATTTTGTCTGATGAAATCCAGGCTCCGGGTTCTTTGTGGATTATTATGACTTATTACATGACTCTTTTGATTGGATGGTTGCGACCATACCTGAGTATACTTGTTGATCCTTATTTTACTGGATGGCTGCATCCATACCTTGGATCTTTGTTTTTGTACACTTTATTATGGACGGCTACGCCCATACCACATATCATGTATCAGAGATATCAATTGTATTTGTATTTGCAGGTCTTCCGACAACAGTGTTTTCAGTTGAACGCGTTCTCATAAATAATTTCACCCCTCCCTCTCTCTCGAACCTCATGCTTTAGGGGGCATATGTTAAACCAAAATTTTGTCACCGTCCCTACAATCCCTCATCCCGTACGTTGGAGGACTATTCCTGTAACCTATGAACAGTAAAATGTCCTGAAAACACCTTGATGGCATCCTTCTACATAAGGGCAAGAATTCTCCTTGAGAACATTTCCTCAGAAAAGCCCCAAAAACCCATGTTTTGGCATTGGCACGAGTAGCCAATTCATCCCTCGCGCCAATGGGGAAAATATACAATAGTGGGTGCGCCAGCTGGCGCTCTATCCCTATGTTGTACCCGCGCCAACCTATTTTGGAATGTTTTTTAACAAATTGAGGCGGAAGTTTCCTTTAACCACCTCGGGAATGAATTATCAAAAAGAGGTTGGGTTGTTTGGCTCTGGATCTCCTTTCTTAGGAATAGGTTTTCCACCTCTCATGGAACCTTCCTAAGGGATAGGACGCTCCCCCATGATTATAGGGAGCCTAACCTCTCTTTCTCCCTCTATAAAATCATGCCCTCTCTATTTGCAACCTAGCTGAACATTTGGGAAGAAAACTATAGCAGAGCGACTATTGAAAGCAGATCTAAGGAGAACCCCGTAAGAGAGATAGCCTTGTCTAAATTCCTGACAAGCTTTGTGAGACACGCTTCGCTAGAAGCCCTGCCAAAGGAAGAACGCGATGTCGGAACTCGGTTGTAATATTTCTTTCACATTTTAATATATGCTCGACTATGTTATTGGTTCCACTGTTGTATTGCTTATCTGTGTAATGCAATTTGATTCAATCTTTTCCAACTGATTGATAGTTACATGTTTGAATTATTATGTTGTATACCATCGTTTCTTCTCTGCATGTGTACAGGTGTCCAGACATGGTGGGCGTAAGGATTGTGATATGTTAAGCTAGGAACAGGAAGCAGTGTTTCTTCTTTGACAACAGCAGCGTAGTACTTGAGGTAGGCTATCTATCGTAGCTTTGTCTTTTGTAACTAGGAATTGATATCGTAGCGTGTTTTGTTTATTGCTAGACCCACTCTAGGGCTAGTGGGATTGCCTCTGTCCACAGAGGGGATTTACCTCTCCAACATAATCTTCAGGGTTATTTTTATTAGTGTATTTTGGTTTGGATAATAGGGGATTTAAGTCTTCCAAAGACATTTTGAGGGATTAACAAAAGATTTTTGGGGTTCAAAAACTCTCACTCGCACAAGATACGACATCACTCTTTTACCCGCGGAAGCCTTTTTAATGGTGCAGAATTACATCAAATAGAGTTTATATGCAAAAAAATATGTCTCATGCAAGTTGACCTACCATATAAACCACCTTGGTATAAACTCTTGATTTTTTTTTTATTGCTATTTTTTGATGTAGGGATTCTGCTAGAAAGCAAATCCTAGCATATAAAACTCACTACTTCACCCAATTATGAAAATGCTCAAATTTTCTTCAAATAAAATCATGAAAACATTCAGCTCAAAATTTACATGAAGGAGAAAGAGCTATTCAAAACAACTACAGATATAAATATAAAATTTCTCTGGCCAAATATTACATTGGGCGGCCTCTTGGCTCTTGGCCCTTCAAACCACTCCTCATTCTTCCTGTACTTCTCACTCACTCAGATCTTGTTCTTCCCCACAAAAACACTCCTATTTATACATAAATAATGTATTTATTTCACCCCACAAATTTCTCCACCCAATCCTCAACTAAATCTAATTTAGATTCATTTTAGGTGTGGACTCCACAAAGTCCCGTACATAGAATTCCTACTCCCTAAATTTGCTACGTAATCCTATTTCACTCATATCCTTTTAATTTAAAAGAATATATACAAAAATCCTCACATTTATAATTTCTCTCCTAATTTATTTAAAAATAACAATTTAATTAATAAAATAATTAAAATGCCCCCCCCCCCCTTATTACATAATTAAATAATGAAAATTTGAGCTTGATGCTCCTGCATCAGACTCCCAAGGTTGAAATCAATCATGATCGCCTGATCATGTGTTCGGATCTGTGTCTGTCTGGATCCCATATCTTGTGTTGCAACTTTCCATTCTTCGTTGCTTTTGTTTGTTGTTCTTCTCTAGGTCTCCATACCTTATGTTGCATTGCCCCACTTGCTATGCTTTCACAGTCTTTTGTTGTCTTCCTCTTGCTGTTTCTTCTTTGTTTTACTGTCGCTAGCTGCTTCCAGGATACTTTCATCATTATCCTCCTTATCAGTTCAATTTCTCAGTCCAATAGATTTCCCCCAGCATTGGCAATAAAGCCTGTACTCACAAAACAATTATTGAAATTAAAAACATAAGGCTTCAGTGCCTCTTTCTCTGCTGGCAACATTTCAGTATGCTGCTCAAAAATTTCTTCTTCCATCAGCACATCAGTATGTTGATTTAAATCCTCCATGAGACTATCAGCTAGTCCCTCCTCCATATCACCTATTTCAAGAATGTCTCCCTGTTCTGGTTCATAATAATGAACTTCTTCAAATTTCTGAATCATTCCTACCTCCTTACTTTTTGTTTCATGATTATTATTCAGGACAATTTCTTTGTCTTTCTCTTTCAGCAACTCACCCTGAGTATAGATCCTCTGCTTTTCCAACTCTCTTCTTTGAAGATCTAACTTTCAATATAACTAAACAATCTCAACTGGGATAGAACTTGGAAATTTACACAACTTTCCATACCTTCATTTGCTGTTGGCCAATCATTAGATGGTCCTTCTTCCTCTGCTTCAATATTCCACTGAATATTTCCATGAGAACCCTCTTTCTTCATTTCTTTCTGAGATCTTGCTATCTCAGCATCATTCTGAACAGATTTCAGATTCAACTCTTCTTCTTTAAAAATTCAAAGTTTGTTCAGCACCATGTGATGTACCTGTAATCACACATAAATCATTAGTCTTAAAAACATAAGACCTTGTGGTCCCACTGGATGTTTCAGTCAAAATCTCTCTTTGCTGCTCTGAATCCTTCATTTGATTCAGTTTCTCTATAGATTTCTCTTTTGTATCATCACTACTTCCACTCTTCCTTGGGCAATCTTCCTGAATTTTCCTAGTTATAGCATCATTACATTGTAAACTTTTTTTAGTAATTTCATTAACCAAATACATTTGTTTACCTCCTTGGAATTTTTCTTCGGCATTTCCACTTTGTTCCTGTTCCATAACAACTTCGACTTGTTGTCTTACCCCAAATAAGAATTCATTTATGATTTCTTCCTGTTGTAACCAATCAACACTTTCCTTCTCTGAAAGGAATTCTCTACCAGACTTTACCTCAAGAGTTTCATTCTCCTTTGTGACAGTTCCATCAGACTGCTCACCGTCTTCCACACATCCTGCAAACATACATAAACTGTGAGAAAAAATGTAAGGCTTAATGGCCTCATCTGTTTCTCTCACCAATACATCTTCAGATGCTTCTAAACTATCCCAATAGTTCATGAGATATTCCTCACTGATCTCTTCACCCAGAATTGCACCATGTTCCGAGCCACAAATGGAAACATCCATTTTTAACTTAGCCTCTTTGAGTTCTTCACAACTCAACATCTGCTCGAGCTTCCTCAACTCTTTCATCAACTGTATCTTTACCTACTTTTCCTTCTTTGCGTGTAGCTTCTGCCACTTCACCTTCTTTCTCATGGTCCAACCATGTGTCTTGTTTTCCACATTTTCCTGCAACAACTCCATTAACAATTCAAGGTGAATTGTTAACTTAGCCTTCTCCCACTCATACTCTTTATCCGTCGACTGTTCACATATGCCACTTACCTTGGAATTTTCCTTCTTCTCTCCTCTGCTGTGGTATTCATCAGATCTTCGGAAATGACTATCAACAGTGATCTCTCCCTTCTTTGTGAACTGCATCTGTTCACGTGTGGACTTCATTTAATCCACTTCTCAGCAATCCTTCACACTTTCTATTTATCAAAATGAAACTTCTCCTCCTACGCTTGGATTCTCTTGGTTCTCTGTCTTGGAACCAATCTTTGGCAACCCTCTTGTTGCAAACAACACTTTAGTAATTCATGTGTTACAATAACCAATTCTTTGGGTGTTGGGCTCTGCCAATCATGCACCCAATTGCATTCAGACTTTGGACTTATCTTATGACTCTTTGACTTCAGACTTACACCAATTTTTCATCTTGGATGAACATATTCAATCTTAACTCAAACTATCCAAACTTTCATTTGACTCTAACATCCTTTTTCACTTCAAGCTTTGCCCCAAATACAATGATATTGGATATTTTGACTTAATTGAAGTTATACAATTCTTCAATAAACATACACCCATGATACATTTAGTATGTAAATCTTCACCCTCTTTCATACTTCATTCTTATGAAAAATCATCAATTTTCCCTATCATTTCACATGATACTGAAGTCTTCAGTCGAATTACAATTCAGGTTTTCCAAGATTTATTTTAAGGTGAAAATAAATAAACCATTCAATCTTCAAACAAATATTTTCTTGAATTATCTTACCTCATGCCCTGTTAAGGTTATTAATAAACCTTTCTTTCTGCAAACACAACCCTCTGGTTTCCATTCTTCTGTGCCATTTTTGTCACTGTAAATACTCACATGCTCGCAAGCTCGTCATCATAATGCAAACAATTCCCTGCACTTTTATGCACCATGCAACATCAACTCAAATCTCTTTACCTGTGTATAGAGAACAAGCAACTTCTTCAATGAATGATGTACAACTCGTACATTGTTTCATTCTGAATATCTCCTCCTTAAATGCCGTCACATGATGGTAAAACAAAGGTTTACAACATCAAGCAATTATATTTCCAATCACCAATCAAAAGAATTCTTCTTTTACCAACATTTTTCCAAAATAACTTAACCAAAACTGTGAAGAATCCACATTAGGCATAATAACTCATCACACTATGCATAATAAACCTCCTCAAATAAACATGCATATTTATCTTTATGTCATCTAGGATTAGCACATTTTCATTCATTTTCCATTCAATTTTACCTCAGCATCTGCAACAGTAATCTTTAAATATCATCTTCAAACCAGGGTTAAATAAAACATATCGGCTCACCTTCAAGATCTTTGTGTGATCTTGTTCCATCTCTCATCTGCATTGTGTCTCTGTGTGCTATCATCTTTCAGACTCAAAGTCCGACCTCCTTTTAATGCATTCTCTGCAATTATTCTTTCCAACCATGCTCACAATCATCAAACCATACCACCGTTTGACAACCATCTCTAACTCCCTTACGCAAGCATCTTACCACAATTGATGTAGGAAAATTAAAATAATCCTACTTTTACACTGCAAAGGCAATAGCTACACAATCTTTGGTGAAGCTTGGTTTACATTAGTCAATAATATGTAATCAATATCAAAATGTCCCCTTTTTAATAAGTCCTAGACTTCCTTTCTCAAATGATAGAATCTAATTGTCCCTTGCCCTTTAGTGTGCAGCTCTATATCCATTAAATACCATGATCTTTCAAATGATTGAAACTGCTCCTCCACGCCATCACTCTGATACCCTTTACTTTCTCAAGATTTCATCGCATAACCATGGCCTCAAGTAGTGGAAGTTCGTTGTTCTGGGTAGGTAACCTTTGAAGCCTATGAGGTCCGAGTGCACATAAATATCACGAGGCCTTGTGGTGTGCCACAGACAAGGTTGAATTATACCACTGGCCCCTCGTGATTTTCTCTCCCAAGGCCTCTCGAAGGCTTACATTATTGGCTACTTTCTCTATAGCCTTGCTACTACAATTATAATAGATTGCGAAGTCATCAAAATCACTCAAAGAAAAAGCTCCCGTGAGGCCAAGTAATATCAAGGATGTTGCTCTCTTCCCAAGTGTGGTAAAATTTTTGTCGGCTGACTCAACTGAAGATGACGCCCCAGCAATGGTAGAGAGAGAATTGTTGTGTTGCAACGCTATTATATAAACTTCATGCATAAACAGATTAAAATTTTAAGAGAGCATCTGTATATATATGAAAATGGCATTTAAGAATCGATGGTTATCAATATAAATTCTAAGGAAAACTTCATTACCCATGATCAACCTCTATTTAGCAAATCGATTGCAATTGTGTTGAATAACTTGGGTCGAATGAAGATTTAATTGTCATTCCTCACGTCTGGCATTAGGGTGTTATATATTAAACTCAACAATTTCCAATCGAATCTTAATAACTAGAGACTTTACAGTCAAGTATTACTTACACCTACGTTGTTTATCTACCACATGTTTGCTCGGTCTATGTTGCAAACCAGTTTTCGTTGAATGCTATCACCACGTCGGTTCTACTCTATCGTTCCAACATTAACGTGCCAAAGTCCACAGGTTGTGGTCAAATTATGTCGCTGCAAAAGAATTCAATGTTTCAATTGTGATCCACTCAACTTGGCGATGGTGCCACAGAAGTGTCGAAGACTGATACACATTACCACAACACCGGGAATTGTAAAGTCTGAGCAAGGTCGTGCTTCCCTGCTGGTGCGATTGCTTACATAACGATAAGCATTTACTAACATATCACCGTGACTTTAACTCCAGTACATAGCTTTACAGGTTCAATTTTACCTCCAAAACGTTTCGATTTTATTCATAGCCCTCTGATTACTGAGTAAGGTTTTTGCGCCTTCGTTTCTCACACAGATCTGCTTTTTTCCACGCTGTTGACAACCTTCAACGAGCATGAAATCTCAGCGCTGCATCCCTTAGAGCTTCCCTTGTGATTTCTGCGTTAGTTAGCTTCAGGCTAACTATAACGTTAACAACTTGAGACTCAGCTTCATCTACATTCTTTGTTATGGCTCGTTCCTTCTATATAATTTCGCTCTTTAATGTGTTTCACCGCAATTGACAATGCTCCTAGAATTGCCACTACAGCTCCATAATTGGTCTTTGCTCACTGCCTCTGTTGCGAAACGAATGCAACGGTAGTAACTTGTGTTAACGCTAGTGGCAACGCTCTAAATGAACTCCAACGTTCTCATTGAATCCGCCTGGAATCCTTTGCAACCAGTCCATCCACGCACTCTAGCAATGCGTCCTTGTTTATGGGAAATTTCTTCTCTTGCTATTTTGGCTCCTGCATTCACACTTGTACACACAGTTTATGCATATATCCAAAACAGACATCTTACGGCTCTGATACCAAATGATGTAGGGATTCTGCTAGAAAGCAGATCCTAGCATATAAAACTCACTGCTTCACCCAATTATGAAAATGCTCAAATTTTCTTCAAATAAAATCATGAAAACATTCAACTCAAAATTTACAAGGAGAAAGAGCTATTCAAAACAACTACAGATATAAAATATAAAATTTCTCTGGCCAAATATTACATTGGGCGGCCTCTTGGCTCTTGGCCCTTCAAACCACTCCTCACTCTTCCTGTACTCCTCACTCACTCAGCTCTTGTTCTTCCTCACAAAAACACTCATATTTAGACATAAATAATGTATTTATTTCAGCCCACAAATTTCTCCACCCAATCCTCAACTAAATCTAATTTAGATTCATTTTAGGTGTGGACTCAACAAAGTCCCGTACATAGGATTCCTACTCCCTAAATTTGCTACATAATCCTATTTCACTCATATCCTTTTAATTTAAAAGAATATATACAAAAATGCTCACATTTATAATTTCTGTCCTAACTTATTTAGAAATAAAAATTTAATTAATAAAATAATTAAAATGTCCCCCTCCTTCCACGCCCCTGCCCCCCTTATTACATAATTAAATAATGAAAAATTGAGCTTGATGCTCCTACATCATTTTTTAATTTGTTAATGTAAATATTATTTTATTATTTTTAAACATAATGGTACATGACAACATCTCCCTCATATTGGGTTGTACAGTGCATCTCTCAAAATAATAGTAATAACAAAAAAATCAATGTCAACACTTGATATATTTGCATTTTGGGAGATTTGATCTCTCTAGGTGCTTGGTAGATTATCTTTGCATTTTGGGAGATTTGATCTCTTTAGGTGCTTGGTAGATTATCTAGAATTAAGATGATTTGTTCTGGTTTTATTTATGGTTATTACTATTTTTTAATTTGTTAATGTAAATATTATTTTTTTATTTTTAATTGTAATATTATGTGACAAGATTTCCCTCATACTAAGTTGTACAGTGCTTCTTGACACAACAATTATTATTAATTATAAAAAGAATTAATATATGAGTTAAAAATATATATAATAAGATTCTTAACCATGGAAAATCTTAATATGTAGATAGGAATTGTTACAATATCATGGTTTATTAATACCACATGTCCAAAAAACATAATTGATATTCATATGATACATGTTTATAACATTTTTTACTAATTAATTTAATTAAAATAATAAAAAGGGCATAACTACTTTTGAAATAAATTTCAACCATTAAGTTGTGACTACTACTAAGAATATTGATTTGTGACTACTACAAAGAATATTATGTAAAGTTTAATCTCCACCATCCTCCTAATAATTATTGATAATTAAGAATATTGATTTGTGACTATTAAGAATATTCTATGATGGAGCTTAAATCTTTATCATCCACCTAATAATCATTAATAATTAAATTAAAATTTTAAAAATATTATTCCAAAATAGACATGTCATAATAATGTTTAATTAAATGTATGATACTAAAATAATAATATTGAATTGTTTATAATTAGCACAATTATAAATATAATGGCCAATAAATGCATATTTATAATAAATGATTAGTTAGAGTGATTAATTTGTACATTTATAATCATTCATTAATTAGTACATTCATAATGTGCCATTAATTCTCACATTCATAAGTAATGATGAGACTTTTAATTCTCACAGTCATAATTAATGATGAGACTTTTAAAAGTTTTGATAGAAGATTTTGAAAAAAGTAAAATCAACTTTGAACACATGCACCCGTGTTCCATTTGTTTCACAAGTTATGATGTTATTTACTAGATAATTAGGATGATAATTTAAACGTGAAAAGGTGAATAAGTTTATTAGTGATAAGATTTAAAGATGTAAGGGAGTTAATATTGGAAATTCTATTTATTGATATAGAGGAGTTGAAAGTTTCATCCATTGATGTAAAGGAGATGATGAAAATGTATCATATTTTTTATTATATCATATGATTGAAATTTCTGATTGAAATCTCTAATTAAAAGGAAAAAAATTTACTACATTCATATGAGATGTTTGTTTGCTTAATTAAATTTATGAAACATATGAATTTAAAAATAAGATCCATCTTAACTTTGAATCTATCAATCACTCAGAGAGATCAAATATATCAAGGTGAAAATCTATTTCTTTAGTGAAAAACTTGAGGAAAGGTTTGCACATCAATAGATTGTGATCCCTCTCAACCCTTGATAGATTCAAAATTAAGAGGGAATTAGGCTGGTTTAATTTTATTTTTTAAACAGAAAGAGACTTTTTATATTCAAAATATGAAATTACGCAATCAGAATAGTTTTTACAAAAATTCAACAAAACTAGAAACAATTTGAGCATCTATTACCAGGCCCTAATACATCCACATTTTTATTTGTTCCTTCTACATGCCTTTGCTACTATTACAAAACACTGATAATTCCCATAAGTTATAAATAAAAGACCTAATATAAACACAAAAAGACATAACATATGACAAACATTAAGCTAGAATGGACTTCCTAGCTTCCTCACGATCCTCCTTTTCCTTCCTGCTTGGCCCTACTCCTACATCTACTTCTCCTTCCCAATACTGAAACTGGGTGATGACCTCTTTATGAATCCTTGTAATGATTTCTTGCACCTTGCTAAATATTTTGGCACTTATCATCTCTGAATTGGAGGTCATCGAATCTGTCTCCATTTTCACAATCCTTCTTTCCAACGTGGCTTCCACGCTTTCAAAATTTTTAGTGATGCGCTCGGTGTTCACTACCCTATCTTTCTCTGGAAGCTCTACATGATGAGTAAGAAGGTCCATCCTACCCATAAGTAGCTTAAACAGAAACTCAACGGCCCTTTTCCACCGAAGGTTTCTCAACCTACAGCTTCCTAGGCTCCATCGTTGTATCTTCCCAACTATTATTGTTTTCAAACCGACACTCTCCACTTACCACAACAATTGGAACCGGAGGAGGGTGCATCCACTTATAAGCACTTGTATCTTCCCTCTCCTTAATCTTTTATGCTCGTGTCATGATCACATGTAAATCCTCGATCTACAAGCCCATTAAATAATCTTGTTTTCTAATGGATATTCCAAACCAACCCTGCAACCAATTCATCGACAATCGAGATGTTTGCCATCATTTCACCATTAAATCGTTTGTGCAATTTACAGTCCCAATTCCTTTTTGAAATGACGAGATCATTTCTCTATTTATGAATTTCAATGATGCCTTATGCGAGCGACCAAAGTGGATGATCTTGGGTTCCTCAGAGGCGCCATGCATTAATAACACCCATTCCTCGCACCATCTATCCTGCCAACCTGCCACGAGATCACATGTCTTCCAACCTTCTACCTGATTGAGGGTAGCATTTACTTCTTTGTCTGAAATTCTCTTAAGGTATTGAAATGTGGGAAATTTTCCTCCTATTTGTCCCACACTCCCCATCACCCAAATATACCCCACAATTTTCCATTCCATCAGCAATGGAACTGAGCTAACGAAGAATATGAAAAAATTCATATTTTTCAAATTTTCCTAGTTGATATTATATTCTTAAAACAAGGGTATAATTTCGCTCCTTTTTTCTAGCATTAATAGGAGTAAACATCCTTATAGCTAATAAGGAATCTCCAACCACTTTGATTTTCTTTATCTCAAGAGAGAGAGCTAGATCCAACCCTCCAACCCTTTCCACATCGCTAAAAATTATGCTTTATTGTTTGTTTCTACTCCTAAACCCTATGAATACTTGATTCCAACTTGTTCTTTTGGTAAATATAGTACCCCTCCTACTCTTGCCACCCCTTAGGCTGATTTAATTATTAACAATTAATAATAATAATTGCAGACATTGTATTCAAAACTATTCAAAATGCATATTGTTGATTCATCTTTGATTTCTAACTCTTCAAACCTATCCACATAAACCTTCAAACAAAAATAATAATAATTATTGATAATTATTATAAATTAATAATTATAATTATAATTATCATTTTAACTTCTTCTTTTTTTACGGATTCAAAAATTTTTAATTAATAATTATAATTTCTTCTTCTTTTTCTTCTTCTTCTTCTTTCTTCTTCTTCTTTTTTTTTTTTCTTTTTTTTTTTTTAAAATTTAATTTGAAAGTCAAAATGTATCTCTTGCATACTATTATGGAGATCCTAGAGTTAATATTAAGAATTTCATTTATTAATCTAAATAATAGATCCATCTTAATTCGAGATCTACCAAGCACATAGAGAGATCAAATCTATGAAAGGTAGACATTGATTTTTTTGGTATTACTATGTTTTAATTTGTTAATCTAAATAATTATATATTATTTACTGAGTTATGCATGGCCTTTAAGCACAACAATTATCATTATAATTATAAAATGAATATATATATATATATATATATATATATATATATATATATATATATATATATGGAGATTGTTAATTTGTAGATATGGTTTGTTACAATATCATGGTTTACCAATACCACATACCCAAAAAACTATAACTCATATTCATATGATACATGTTTATGTAACATTTTTTTTCTCTATAATCAATTTAATTAAAAGGATAAAAAGGACATAACTACTTTTAAGATAACTATTAAGAATGTCTATTTGTGACTATTACAAAGAATTTTTTAAAATATTATGTGAAGCTTAAATCTTTACCATCCACTTAATAATTATTGATAATTAAGAATATTCAAGAATATTATGCTGAGCTTAAATGCCTATCATCCACGTAATAATTATTGATAATTAAATTAATAGTTTGAAAGTATTATTCTGAAATAGACATGCCTATCGAACTAATAATGTTTAATTAAATTTGGAAACTAAAATAATAGTAATGAATTGTTTATATTTAACTCAATTATATAAATTAAATGACCAATAAATGCATATTTATAATAAGTGATTGGTTCAAACGACTAATTGTACATTCATAATGAGCGATCAATTTTCACATTCATAAATAATTATGAGACTTAAAAAAAATTATAGAAGATGGTGGAAAATGTAAAATCAACTTTGAACACATGCACCTATGTCCCATTCATTTCATAAGTTAGGATGTCATTTTTCATTTATGTAATTAGGATAGTAATTTAAATGTGAAAAGGTAAATAATTTGGTGTGGTCTAAATCTGTTATATTTTGGATTTTTGGTTGGTTTTTTGCCAAATTTGTTTTTGGGTCAAATTTTACTTTTTATTGTTTAAAATGGGTTTTTGATTGCATATATGGATTCAGCACCTTGGAAAACCCCTGGAGCACTTACATTGTGGAGAGTTTTCAACTCAAATTGGGATTTCAAGAAATTCTTGCTAGATTTTGAACAAATTAGATAAGAAATTATACCAAAAAATCTTCCAAAACGTAGCGCAAATAGAAAAAATAATTTTATTAGTGACAGTATTTAAAAATGCAAAAAAGTTAATATTGAAAATTTTATCCATTAATAAAATGCAAGTTAATATTGAAAATTTCATACAGAAATTTCTGCTAGATTTTCAACAAGTTAGACAAAAAATATATATATATATACGATAAAACCTTCCAAAAAGGACTAAATTACCAAAAATAAGTTTATTAGTGACCATATTTAAAAATACAAAGAAGTTAATATTGAAAATTTCATCCAGTTGAAAATTTAAAACATAATGAAAATATTATTAATTAAAAAAAAAAAATCTGCATGTATATCTTCTTAATTAAATTTATGAAACCTATGAATTTAAAATAAGAAAGTTGATATCAAACATTCCATTTATAATCATTAATGCAGAGAAGGCCAGAAAACAGGATCACAAGATGAGATTTATTATTTAAGCTTAATCAAGCTTGTAAAGCCAAACCGAACACAGATGTACATGGAGGTGGTGTGCCATTACATATTATATACGATGAAACTGATCGTGGGTATTCACAGTTATGTTCCTATGAATTGTGCAGCGCCAGGTGATAACTGCCTTCCCACTCACACAATTCTTGTTCTTCCCCTGCATTTTCTTCCATACCGCACCACACAGCACCACCTGAAACACCCTCCATTTGTTTTTGCAATAATTACAAGCAGACTCCATATATCGACTCATTTGCAACAATTTCTCATTGCAGAACTTTCTTGAATGTCTATTACACACCTTCTCTACGCTCCTCATGGCTTCACTGATATAAATTACAGTATCGATACCAAATACTTCACAGAACCAGCCAGCCAGATGGCATTACAATTTATAGACTCCCTCTAGCAATATTTCGCTTCCTTTCCATTCCATTGGACATTTCGACCTCTGTCAGAAAACGATAAAGTTTTTGCCAGATGTAGCTACTTGCTTCGATAGGACCACCGAGCGCCCATGGCCAGTCATGGATGTTCCAAAAAGTGAAGCATGGCCAATCACAGCATATGCAGACTAAACCCACCATGATGAGGAAAACGAAATTTGGATTCTATTGATTCATTATTGAAATATTTAGCATCGGAATGTGTTTTCAGATGCCATGTCTCTATCAGCTATTTAGCAGTTTAAGAACATAGAAATTCTGATATGATTTTGAGAAAATTTAGTTTAAATTTTTGAAAATTCTGGTTCTAGCTATCAAATTTCAAGATATTAGGTGGGCAGGTTTTAAAATATGAGATGCCCACTAATTTTTGATAATGTTAAATGCAGTTCAACTATTTAGACACTCTTACAATCAAATTTCTTTTAAAAAAATCTACCAAAATCCAGTGAAAAATTGACCATCCTAACTAAATTGTAGCATTCTTAGAAAAAGCCCTTCAGTTATCATTGTGGAAGAAGCTGGAACCCAGTAACTTCATGGCGAGCCTTATTTCCTCTGGCATAGGCCCATAAATGCGCTTAGGCAGGAAAAGCCCGCCCTGAAATTAAAGTTGTTGATCATCCTGTGAGGGGCCCGCGGTGAGATTAAAATTGTAGATCATCCTGTGGAGGGCTTTTCCTGCCTAGGCACATTTATGGGCCTATGGCAAAGGAAATAAGCCTCGCCCTAACTTCACTCTCCTCTGGTTACTATCAGTCTGGGGCTGCGTCATCGGTTCGCCACATAATACGATGAAGCCAATTTCTATGTCGGTTACCAGTGGCCCCAGCTTTCCTTTTTGCTTTGCCACTTTATTCCACTCTCGTTTTAATGGAGGATGCATTCATGGCAGTCGATTTCAAATTTGAGGACATAGACATGCACACACCGATACCAGTTGCAGAACAGTCAATACTGTGATTCGTGGAAATATAATAATCATTAATGATTCATGACTTTAAAGCTTGTGGTGGGCATCAGGTGTATCAAAAAAGTCGATCCCATATCTAAAGACTTTGGATGATGAGTTTGACCCCTGAGTTTGGTTGTTGAAGTGCAACCAGGTGGAGGGCTCTGAAAGGTTGAAAGGGTATAATGGATGGCCAAAATTTAGAAAGCATTATGGGTTTGTGGTGAGTATTTCTTAAAGGTATTCAAAATGGTCGAATCAGAATTTAAATGGTATATTTAATCTTATCCTCAAAAAAAACCGAGAATTTAAATGGTATATTTAATCTTATCCTCAAAAAAACCGAGAAAAGCGATAATCAGAATTTAAATGCTATATTTAACCTTATCCTCAGAAAATAGAAAAATCATATCCATATGTAATTCTAATCCAAGAAGAGTGATGATTTATGTGAAAGCGATGTAATGTATATTTACTTTAAAGATTAAAAAAATCATTTTATTATTAGAAAAGTAAATTACAACTGATATATATATATATATATGGACATCATAAATTATCCTAAAAGTTATTCCTGAAATTACTTAGTAATAAATTTATTATTTTTTTACTTAAAGTTATTTTACAATGGAGTTATTATACTTTTAAAGAAGCTATATTACATAAAAATGTTATAGATTATTGAGTTCTTGAGCCCCTAAATCAACAATAAATTTATTAATGATTCTATCAAATTGATTCTATGATCAAAGTCAAGTTTACTTTAACTACCTTAACAACTACCTCAAACTTGATTTGGGGAGATTAAATTGGTTCTAATACCTTTGTAGAAGTCCAGCATAATACATGGCTAACCATTATATCTATTATATTTCTAGAGAACTTTTTCTCTTACATGGTTCACCAACCATCTCACATCCTCAAATCTCACATTCCACCTTCAAGCTAGCACATGAGTACAAATGTCACTCTCATACATATTCATGTGATCAATTGCACAACTTGTTCACACATAGTTTAGTGCTCCATTGCACTCAACATATATGTTTGATTAACATGTCTTACAACAATAGTAACCTCAAGCTAGCATATGAGTACACTTATTAGCCTCATACATATTCAAATGGTCCATTCCAGAAGGCTTGATCCTCCATCCTCTCTATGATTGAAAGGGATGAAATCATGTGCTATTACACTACAACATTGTATGTTTGACTAATAGGTCTTACAACTTTGTGGAATATATCCTACCTATGGCGAAGCTTTACTTGGACCAAACACTCTAGGGTGTTCATGCACTACTACGACTCTTCATAACATGTTGTCTCTTTACCAGGTCTCGACACCAATGACTTCATCTACATTCTTTCGTTCATGTAGCTATGCGACTTTCTTGCTATATACACATGCTTTTGAGCACCTTTGTATTATGCTTCCCTTTGGAAATCATCTATTATTCTTATCTTACCTTGATCTAGTCTTCAAACCTCATTTGGACGCACAATCTCTCATCGGCCCAACTCACATCCATTTAGTAGGCATCATTCTTCTCTTCCCCTCACACCTACTTAATTGTGATCATGATCCAAATTAATGAAGGGAAAGAAATGAAATATAGATTTAAAACCCAAACATAGAGAAATAGTGGAACTTGACTTCAATTAATAAATGGAAAATGTTGAAATTGTATACATGCAGAATGAAAGCACACTCGTTGGAATGGTGGTAGCTTATCTCTGAGAAGATATTTAATGGTTACGCCCCTCTGAACTGTGTTACAATTAGGCTCTGATGCCTTTTTATTATGAAGAAACAATGAGGAACCTTAAATATCCAAAAACCTTACCCTAGGAGATGAAGCACCAAAGGCTTATGGGTCCCAAGGGATAATTTGAAATATGAAATACATGGGGTTGTAACATTGGGATACGATCTGTGTTTGGTGTGCACGATAGCCCATTGGAAATGTCTATTTGAGAAGTGAAATTTCTAAGTGTCATTGATAATTGGCTTATTTCCCCAAAAAACACCATTTAGGACCTCAAAATGGCTCCTGAAGTTTAAGACCCGAAAACTGTCAAAATAGGACAATTGTGTTGTGAGTCAGTGGAATAGGTGGGTGGTCATTGATATCCACTTAGATCATTCCTACCCCCTTAGGACTAAATGGTATCCATTGCATTGAGTGCCTCCATAAGATGGGGAAACTTCTATTGAACTTGCTCCCTAGTGAGCCACTTTCCCTGGTGTGGAAGTTGGCTTACTTTGACAACTCGATATAGCTGGACCCTTTGTTGGTGAGTGCTCTTAATTTATGTGTCCACAAAATGATTATTTGTGGCATGTTTAACACAATCTAGGTTGAGCTATGTCAGCGTTAGTTGCTCTACAATTTCTGATATGTCCAACAATGGTGAAAAGTATGGTCGAAGGCAATCCACATTGAACATTGGGTGTAGTTCAAGGAATGGGAGGATATTTAGCTCAAAATCGTTGTCACCGACAACCTTGGTTATGGTGTAAGGTCCATAGTGGAGTGTCTAAAGCTTCCAATCGACCCCTGCAAGGCGTTCCTTCTGCAGATGCAGCTAAACCTTGTCTCCCACATGAAACTTGTGTGACGCCTAATGTTGATCATGACATTGCTTATACTTAGGATGGGTTTTCTACAAGATATCATGGACCTTCTGGGAGATGTCTTGAATTAATTCAACAAACTTGGTAGCTTTTTTGGCTTCGAATTGAACATGTGCATATTATTCTTGTGTAGTGGCAAGGGACAATGCGGCATCAATGTCATACCTAATGGTTGAAATCCCAAGCCCACATGAAAAGGGTTGTGGCCAGTTGAGCTATGGAGATATTTTTTGTAGTTGTGTTGAATATAGGGGAGACTCTCATCCCATGTGTTAGCGCTAGAATCAGCACTTAGACTACTTCAATTGCTTGACCAGTCACATCCTAAGCTCTAAGGAAATTTAATGATTTGGATTATATAATTGGTAGGTGGTTTAAGCTCCCAATCACTGACAAGGGATTTCGGTCAAATTCACTGTCACACCAATGAGGGTATCTAGACTTGATATGGTAGAAAAAGGTAAGTTTTTAGCTTATGGCAAGAGGAAAGTGTGGAATAATCAGAAGGGACAGTGGGTCTGCAAGGCAGAAATCCACTGCTTTGATGAAAAATAACATAAGAAACAGATTGAAAATATATCAACAAGAGAAGGCTATATCAAGACTTACAACATTCTTATTGAATATCAAGAAAATCTACTGTCATAAGGAATTCTCTTTAAACAGTCATTATATATATTTCATCAAGAAAGCTCACTGAGTAAGACTGATAAATGTTGATAAGATGCATATCACATCAAGAGGATCATAAAAACATACAATGGCATTTGAAATTACAAATTGCAACTGAAGATATTTAGGTGTGTGTTGACGGGAAAATCTGTCCGGCCAACAGCAGGGGATCTCCCCAGCAAAAAGTCCCAACTAGACTCTTAACCATTTGGAATAGGGATCCCGTCCGGGTGTGGGTCTGGCTACCACTTAACTCTCTTTTCCTTGGGTCTCGAAAATACTTCAATGAACCTGCGGACACACGCTTATTCGAATGATACAAGACACATGATTGATGAGTTAAATGAATATATAACACTATGGGTAGCAAGCTGAATAATAAAGCATGGGGCCAAAGGAAATGTTGTCAACAGCATATCATTAGGGTCATGCTTGTACGTTGTTCTAACCACGGAAGAAACAATTCTTTATGGAAGAACACCCTTCACTTCCTTAAATTCTTTTGGTGAAAATATAAATGTCAATAAACGAAGTTATTAACATTTATTGAGAAAGCGAAATAAACTTAGTACCATTAACACATATTCAAAAAACTATAATGCATAAATGATGTAATTGGAGACACAGTTTCATTAATCAAAATATGTTAGAAACTGAAAAAGAAATACTCATAGTGTCCACGCATCAAAACACATTAGATCCAAAAGGAATGTAACAAGTATCTGTATTCATATTCAAAAGTGTGTAGTCCTTCTATACAAATCTCTATAACTCTTTGAGTCCCAAACCAAAGATCCTTACAATCTTCCCGAAGGAAGTTTTTATAGAACAAAACTTGCCCTTTAGGCTTCCTGAATTTTCGCCTTCCTAACTGTTGGGCTGCCTTGTGACCTAAATGGAGGATGCAACCTGCGACCCATCTGGACAGTGCGACCTGCGACCTACAGCCCTCTGATCATGATAATATGCGCGTGATCGTGAGGTCAGGGGCATCAATCTGTTACTCTCTGATAAAGTTCTTCCATGCACGATAATCTGCAACTACTGGGGAGATTAAGGGAACCTCTTCCCTTAACCGGTGCAGGCACTCCAAGGCATTTGGAATCAGACTCGCTCTTTTGAGTGTGACCTGGTTGGCTAAAGAGGCCAGTTTAGTGTAGATCCAAACTGGCGTAAAGATGAATTTACCTAGGTTCTCTTACGATGCTGCAAGATCAGGAGTAGCAGCGGCTTGTTTGATAGGTTGCAGAAATGTTTAAATCTCCTGATTCACCTGTCCCCATGTCTTTTCCTCGCTTAATGCACCCAGAGATGGAATGTGGTGTAATTCGTGCATTGAGTCAATGCCACTGATTTAATGCTCGTATGTGGTCATTACCTTCTCTAGGTCTTTGGATAGCTTATCCTTGGACTGCATTTTAATCTGAATCTGGACCTTAGCATCCTGGGTGTGGATCCAATCTTTCTTGGGAAAGTTCTCCGGAGCTTGTGGGTACTAACCTGTCCATTCTATCATTCTGTCCAAAGCGGTGGAGGCCTCCCTCAGTTTCTCTCTCCTCTACTTAGTCTCTGCTTGGGCTCTTAGTAGGGGAGCAACTGTTTGTTTTATAGTGAAAGTTTCCCCATAAACCTGCCTCATGGTGACCTCCAATACTTCCAACTCTCTTCAGATGGTGAGCAATACTTTGTTAACAGGAGAAATTTTGTCTTGAAGCTGTTGAATCTCCTCCTTTAACGTTGTCTTTTCTTGCTCTGCCCTTGCTTCCCTTTGCTCTGATTCTTGTAACTTATTTTGTAGAGAGAGGATCTCTCTACTCATTCGGCTTACATTTTCCTCCGTGGCTGCGACAAAAGCAGTGCCAGCCGATGCTATCATTACTGGGTTAGTCCTAGTATCCAGGACTATATCTTTCTCCGTCGCAGCTGTGATTGGAGTAGAAGGGTTTCGTGCCAGATATCTCCTTTTCTCCTGTCAGATCTTGAAGGAGAAATAATCATATGTGAGCCTTGTAAGGTTAAATACTTCTTCTTCTTGCCCTTCGTAAGAGCTCAGCTCAGAGAGTGCAAAACGTGTATTGACCACAGGCACTTCGATGGGTTGCAGCTCAGTTTTTGATTCTGTGACTGGAGGAGGTGTCACGATGTTCTTTGATCTTTGATCTTCCTCTTCTTTTCTTTTCTTTTCTTCCTCTTCTTTCTGAAGCCGCTCTGCTTCTGCCTTCTCCTATTATGCTTTCTGCTTGCGCTCTGCTTCTGTCGCTGCTTCCTGTTCTGCTTTCCACTTACGCTCTGCTTCTGCTACTGCTTCCCGTTCTGCTTTCCACTTACGTTATGCTTCTGCCGCTGCTTCCTGTTCTTCTTTCTTCTTGCGCTCGGCCTCCACTTGATCTAATTCCATTTTGAGCTGTCGTTCCACCTCAGCCTCTACCTCCTGTTCTTCCTTTCTTTTCCGGGCCTCTTCTACCTACTTCTTCTTTTGCTCTACCTTCAGGTTCCTTTTACGCTTTTCTTCATCCTCTTTTGCCTTCTTTTCAGTTTCGCGCTGAGCTTTGGCCTCTTTCTCTTTCTGTTGGGATGTAGTGTTGTGACCTGTGCTAGTTCAAGGTCTCTTGGCCTGAGAAGAAGAAGCGCCTCCTAATTCACGGAGTCTTTCCTCCAACGTGTGATCATCTGGATCTTCCTGATCGGACCACGCCCCCGGGGCGAGTTCCCTATCCACATTATACTAGTTTCTTTTCTCATCCTCATATTGGCATTCAGTATGTTGATAGCTCCATTTGAACTTAGCCCGCTCACAGTGATCAGGGACTATCCTCTCTGGGTCATATGTCCGATGATCCACCGGCCCTAGGTGAAAACCTCTCATTTCTTCTGCCTCTGCCTCTACCTCTCTGAAATCCTTGACCATGTAGGCACCGATGGTAAGAGGCAGTGCAGGCCACGACTTCTTCTTATCTTTAGTGAGGACCTTAGAGAAGCCGAAAGTCATCTGAAAACAAACCTCCTGAAGGAGCATTTTATCCGTAACAAATCGGGGCATAGAATGGGGAATCTTGAATGAACCAAAGACTCGAATAAAGGTATATTATGCGAGTGGGAACCAATGCGCCACCTTGCCTAACGTCTCCATGGCTTGCCAGGACATGCGTGGAGTGTCTTGACCGAACAGTTTCTCGTAGAGTGCCGGGATGAAGACTTGCGAGATTGGCTCTATGTCTTTCTTATACCTGGAGTCCCAAAATTCTTTTGTCTCTATGTGAACTGGGCGCGCCTGCTCTGGATCCCAGTTGTGGGCCATTCCCTCAAAATGGCACCGGGAACAAACAACATCCAACAAGTAGGAAGCCATGTAGAATTTAGAGGGATATCCCTCCTCTGGCACTAGTGCCGAGGATATGTTTGTATGGAGAGATGCCATCAGCATGTTGGCCCAGTTGAAACGAGTGTCGTGCACATTGACATAATTCATCAGGGATACTCATGTGCCGCTAAAAGTGGTGGCATCGGGATGACCATATATCCTGCAAAGCATAGCTGCCACTAGCTTATATACCTTCCTGAGACCCGCCACTGGATATTCCTGATCCTTCTTGACTTTGAACTTTTCGGGCTCCTCCCACCACCCTCTCAGGGTATCTGATATGGCGACTGCGTGGGTGGTGGCCCATTCTTCTGTGAAGATCTGCTCTCGTTCCGGTAGTGCATAGTAAAACTCAACATCTGAGCCCTTGAGAGTCGCAAACGCTTTACCTTCATAGTCCTGAATTACCCATTTTTTGGGGTTGGTGTTTTGTATGATCCACTCAATGACCTCTGCACATGGGAATATAGCAGGGTGGGCACTTGCATAGTGGAGCTTCGACCTTTTAACTTGTAGGTATACTTGCCGGTCAGGGAGGTCTTCTGGGAATTCTGGCCGAGCAAATTCCTAGTATACTTGATACCAACTCATGCTGTCCCCTTTAGCAAATGTACCCAAGGTGTCCCTATAGATTGGGGGCGGGGACATTGGTATATCCATTTCTATGTCTTCTATTTCTGGGCTCTTGTTTTTTCTGCAGGCCACCGGAGGTCCCATGTCGCTCGAGTCTGAAGAGATGGGGACACACTCTAAGTCTACTTCAAATTCACCTGTCATGTTCATGAAAGAATCCCAGGATAAGAAATATTCTGTAATGATAAAAGCCCAGTCACATTTTATTAACTTTTCCCAACTGAAAACACAGGAAGGGACGAGTTAGTGACCTGCGACTGGGTCGCTAGGTCGCAAGGGTCGCGAGGTTTAAGTTTTCAGGAGGAAGCGACCTTGCGACCAGGTCGTGAGGTCGCTGGGTCACAAATGCTTGGCAGTTCGAGGAAAGTGTGACTCTGCGACTTGCAACCGGGTCGTTGGGTCGCAAGGGTCACGAACAATAGGTTGAAGGGCAGTTGCGACCTGGCGACTCGGCGATCGGGGTTGCAGGGTTGCATGAGTCGCGAAGTCACACTAGGGCTGGCCGGGTTTTTTAGCACGCGACGTGGTCCGTTGCATTATTGCAATAGATTTCCCTTTAAGTTTAAATAATGCAAGGCTAAGTGTTCCATCAAAACAGAGGAGGGGAAGTATTTTCAGAAGAAAAACTCATATCAAGGAGGCTGGATGAATTATGGTTACAGGATTGTGCAAGGAGGGGAAGTGTTAGGGAAATTTTGGCATCTCAAGTCCTAAAGGGGTTAAGAGGAGGAATGATGGATGGCTTTAAAGGCTAAGGTAGAGGTAACAGGGCAACAAAGTAAAAAAAAGGAAACAACAGGAGGAAACGACAACTTACCCAGGAAAATCGCGCTTCAGTCAACCTGTCAGAAGCGTTTTTTTCTATCCTTCACATGAACAGAATGTGACCTAGCGGCCCTCCTATTTATAAAAGGGTCGCGTGTGCGAGCCATTAATGAGGTCGCTAGGTCGCAACGTTCCATGTTTTAAGGGAGGTGCGACCTTGCGACCTGGGGGTTGCAAGGTCGCAAGGTCGCGGGGTCGCGATCTTGAAAAATCCAAGAAATCTGCAACTTAGCGACTTAGCGACCCGAGAGGTCGCGAGGTCGCTAGGTCACAAATTTGGGGAAAAGAACCATTTTTCGACTCAGCGACTCTTAACTTCTACAGACTTTAACTTAGCTTTTTTCGATGCTCAAGGGGCTCCAAAATTTTAAAGGGTGGATTTTTGGAGGGTGTTGTAGAGGTTAAAACAAATGGTGATTCACTAGCAGGGCCCAGAATCTCTACTGATGATTTTCCTTGGTGGGGGGAGGGAGGGGCCTTAGCAGGTTGTTCCTTTCACCTTTAGATTTCCATGATTTTTCCTTTCGTACCTTGCGAGGTTGCTTTGCCTTCTTGCCTGTTTAGGTGCTGGTTGATCGAGTTTTTTTTTACTCCTGGTTTCTGAACTGAAAGGGTTGGAGCACTTCAGGGATATGTAGGATCCGGTATAATTATTTCATCCTCATTGTGTTGCTTCGTTGCATGCAAACCTCGCGGTCCCGGTGGAGTCACTGCCTAGGAGTCATGAACGTTGCTCTGCTGCCAGCGAGCCTGATCAGTACCCCGGCGGAGTCGTCACATCGCCTCTCTGCGTGGGAAGCCTTTCTCAATCCTTTACCCTTTATTGGTGTGCTATTGCACTTATTTTAAATGTGCCCAAGACACTTATTTAGATGTGCTCATGGCACTTATTTGAGAGAGGAAATTTTGCTTGGGTGGATGAGGGATCCTGACTTATTTTACTTGCAAGAGAGGTTTCTCTTGGTCTGTATGAGGACTTTGGGTTTTCCCGGATATCCTTGTGCCACCTGAACTTAGCCCTGTTCCCTTTCAGTCCAGTTGTCATTTTAACCAACTTTATTTTCACAGACACCCTCTCAAGCTTGCTAGGTGAGTAATCTGCGCTTAGTAGTTTGGACTAGGTCATGTGTTACCTTTGGGTGTCAGTTACAGACAAGCTCCTGCCATATTTTGTGATTTCAAGAAAGACTTCTCATCAGGAGAGATCCTAGTGCAGTATGCCAATTTGCGTGACTTCTACAATGCCTCCTACCTTATTGAAGTTCTTAGAAGGATGCCTACAAAACAAAAACTAAAATAGAAAACAATAAAATATGGTACAAGGGTGGGGATGGCCCCTCTAGGGTTGTTAAGTGAACTAGTGCTTGAGGTCAAGCCCGTTTATCGGGAGGACCTCGATTCTTCCCTCTAGAGGTTGCAGTCTGAAAGTGTGGGAACCTAGCTTCTCTTTAATCTGGAATGGACTTGTCCAAAGGGCTTGGAATTTGGAATGTTTCCCTTTCTCTTCGTGAGCCTTATCCCATTTAAGAACAAGGTCCCCTACTTCGAAAATTTTATTCCCGCTGAACTTTTTATCAAACCATCTCTTAATCCGACTTTGGTGGATGGCGAATTTTTCCCAGTTTTTTTGCCTTTCCTCCTCTAGTTTCAATAATGTGTCGATTCGGGCCTGCAAGGTGGGGCATGGGGTACCATGGATTTCTTGGGACAACTGGAGGGCAGGGAGAGATAGGTGGGGAGGCAGGACGGCCTCTTTTCCATATACAAGAAAGTATGGGGAGGTACCGAGAGAAGATTTGGGGGTGACCCGATCAGCCCAAAGGGCGTTATGGAGGGTGTTATGTCAGTTTCGCTGGTGGGACAACAAAATATTTTTGATGATGCGAATCAGGTTCTTATTAGTACACTCAGCTAACCCATTTCCTTGGGGGTAATAGTTTGTAAAGTGTTTAAGTATAATACCATTTTCCAAAGAAAAATAATACAACTTGAAAGATGAAAAATAACTTGCATTATGAAAAACAAGGGAGGTTGGAATGCCAAGCCTGGTTATGATAGAATGAGTGACAAACTCTATTACCTCTTGATCGTTGATTTGGCATAATGGTATCGCTTCAACCCACCTGGTGAAATAGTCAGTAGCGGTGAGGATATACCGATGTTGCTTGGAGGAGTGTGGTAAGATTTCTCCAATCACGTCCAACCCCCACTGTTGAAAAGGTACCTCTACTACCACCGACTGTAATGGGGCCACTGGCTGTGTTTCCCGATTGGCGAATTTCTGACATTGGATACACTTCCGAACATATGCGTGAGCACTGAAGAGGGTCAGCCAATAGTATCCGGTGCACATTATTTTGTGGGCAGTGGTATCGCCTGCAAAATTCCCTTCGACTGGTCCATCGTGTAATTCAGTCAGGACGCTCTATGCTTCATCGTGTTCCAGGCAACGTAGTAGAACTCCATCATAATGTTTCTTGAAAATTTTTCCTTGTATTAATTGGTAGGATGTAGCCTTCAGAATTATTGCGTGTTTCTACCGAGTAGTCAAAACAGGATCCATCACACCATGGGCCAAATATTTCCAAATTTTGGAGTACCAAGAAAGGTTTCCCTACTGAGGTGCTTGGTCAATCTGATACATGTCGATTTCTTGTTCCCAGAAATCTTCTTCACCCCCATGTGAGCTTGCAGCTTCCGCAGCCATTTGGCAGAGTCCTTGCCCTTTGACAGTATGTGTAGGTTTGAATTCTAGGTCGTACTCTTGGAGACATGTCATCAAGTTTCCTCGTCTCTCGCCCATCTCTTGCTGCACGAAAAGTGAGTGGACAGCTGGGTGGGGAACGAGCACTGTGACATGGTTCTTCAAGATGTATGGCCGGAAATTCTTGACCGCTTTGCATACTGCGTAAGCTTGCTTGTCAATATCGGGGTAATTCAGTTTAGCACCTTGCAACCCAGTACTCATGAATGATATGGGTCATTCATCATTATTAGCATCTTTCTGTGTGAGGACAGCTGCAAGTGATGAATCCGAGGAAAAGGTATACAAGATGAAACCTTTGCTGAAGTCTGGGCTTTGGAGAGATGGTGCTTCTGCAATGGCCTGCTTGATTTTGTTGAAAGCTTCCTTCTCAAGTGGATTCCATTTGAAACTCCCATTATTTTTAATCATCCCCTGTAAAGGCCTAACTATTTGGGCAAAATCTGATATGAAGTTACGTACAAAGTTGATTTTCCCAAGGAAGGATTGCATGGCCCTTTTGCTACTAGGAGGTGGAATCTGGGCAATGACCTTCACTCGCTCGGGATCTACCACTATACCATTTCTAGTTATGATATGGCCTAGCAAATTCTCCTCTGACACAGCGAAAACACTTTTCTCTGGGATGAGTGAGATCCCATACTTCCTGCATCTTTCAAAGATCTGCCTGAGGTGACGTAAGTGATCGCCTCTGCGTTTCGAAAACACAGTGACATCGTCCAAATATACTACCACGCTCTGTCCTATTAGACCATGGAAAGATATGTCTATGGTCGGTTGGAAAGTTGCCCCAACATTTATCAATCCGAAGGGCATGCACCTGAAAGAGAAAGTCCCCAACTTAGTCTGGAACGTAGTTTTTAATCTGTCGGGTTCAACTACTAGCACTTGGTTATACCCGAAAAAACCATCCAACAAGGAGAAAATCTCTGATCCGGATACGGCTTGCAATATCTGTTCCATAGGGGGAACCGGGTAGTTATCTTTGTCTGAGGCCTTGTTCAGATTTCAAAAATCCACGCACAAATGGATCTCACCAGACTTCTTTCGTACCGGAACCAGATTTGATACCCAAGTGGAGTGCTGAACTTTGAAGATGATGCGCGCATCCAAAAGCTTCTTAAGTTATTTATGAATCATTGGTTCCAGTGTAGGATTCACTTTTCTCAGCTTTCGCTGGAAAGGCTTCACTCCTTCCTTCATAGGGATCACATGCTGAATAATTCTAGTGTCATAAGTACGCAGTTCATCATATGTCCAAGCGAAAACGTCTCGATATTTCCGGAATAGTTGGGTGAAAGCTTGCTTCTCCTGATCGGAACAATCCTTCCCGAAGTTGATGAACTTCGGGTTCTCATTTGTTCCTAAGTTTACCTGTCGATGTGCCAGAGTGGAACTTTGTATTTTAGTATTGGGGGGCCCGCGGAAACGGTTTTGCAAATCAAACAATTTTTCAAGCGACACTATTCCCTTAGGCATGGGATTTTCCTTGCGTTTCTCTTGTTCTTCCTGCAAGGCTTGATCATGGTGAGCTTCTTCTATAACTGCGTCTTTGAACACCTCGGTGTTGAGCATGAATTCAAGTATCTGTTGGTCATCATCAAAGACGCGTAAATTAGTGATGTTATCTGGCACAGATGGTTTACATACTATTTCAATAGAAAAACCATCCCTTAGAGGGGTGAACCTAGCAGCAGCATTAGCCAGAGTATCAGCTACCGCATTATGCATTCTAAGCACAGATTTAATACCAAACGCATCAAAAGTAGAAATTAAACGCCATACCTCTTGTTGGTAAGCTTTTAAGTGTAGAGACAAACAATGGATGGTATTGTGTACCTAACGAGTGATGATCTCAGAATCTTCGATAACTTTTAAGCATCTTACCTTTAGTTCCAATGCCTTTTTTGAGTCCGAGGACTAAGGCCTCATACTTGGAAATATTTTTGGTGCATTGGAATTCTAGCTGGCATGAGATCAAAAACTTATTATTTTGGGGGTCCAACAGGATGCAGCCTACGCCAGCTCCGTCATGTGTCTTGGAAAAATCGTAATACAAGGTCCATACATCATCTTCTGGTTTCTCCGGATCCATGGGTTGGGGAGAGATTTCAGCTTGGTTCATGATGGGAACATCTTGGTCTTCAGTGACGAGTGTTAGCTCTGATTGGACTTCTAGGCTTACTGGGGACTGAGGGGGGTGGTAACATCCGAAGATGGCCTCTAAGAAACACATGCCGAGCTCTTCTTGGGCAAAGATGACAGGTTCATTGGTAGCGTCCAAATCAGTCATAGTATGTTTCATATAAGGTTCACTTTCAACTCTGATTTGGTTGTTTCGACCTTTGTAGGGAAGCCACAGGTGAGACCAATCGGTAGCGAAGTACCCTTGTAGCTTGCTGGACCAGTCCCTGCTTAGCAAGAGACCATATGCTTCCGGGATGTCTACGACTACTATGTATATACACTGGTGGACTCTGGAGTCAGAGGATAGGCAGATGATGACATTATTTAGTTCACCTACAACGAGCACTTGCAATCTGTCAAGCTGAATAATCCTAGCATCAGTTTTCTCCAGGAAAATGTTTAACTTTTTACAAACAGAGAGGGGCATGACATTTGTGGATGCGCTAGAGTCAACCAGGCAGTTATGGACACTGAAGTTAAATATTTCAAAAGACAGGAGAAAGGGGGGAGTAGATCCCCTAGAGTTCACATTTACGGCATTCACAATAGATTGAAGGCTTGGACAAGCTTGGGTAGATGTGTTACTCACAGGTTTGGTTGTTGAGGCGTTGGCGAAGGCTTTGAGAATAAGCTCTCATTGGTTGGTGATGCGAGCGAGCTCATAAAGGGAGATGTCGGCTCTAGTTTTCTTCATGTCCTCAATAATGTTGTAACCGGAGTCAGAGTGTGGACTAGTCTCGGTAGGGGTTTTGGGTGACCCTACCGACAGTTTTCTCTTTTGGTTTACTCGAGTGTTGCTAGAAGTGGACTTCTCAGGAATAACAGCTTGGTGCTCATTCCCTGGGGGTAATATTTTCCTTAAGAAGGCCCTCTTCTTCTCTTCGAAGGACTGTTCAGGAACTGGTCCTTTGCTCCTTAGGCCATAGTTTCACACGAGCTTGGCTTTAGGGTCATCGGCCATGTTAATGTCAGTGATGGTATGGGTGCTTTCCCTGCGGACCACATCAAACACAAAGACGGTAGATCCTGGTTCTTCATCAGGGGGCAGATCTTCTTCATTTTTAGAGACATCATCTTCTCCTGCGTTCCCTAGGGTCTGATCATCTAGGAGTTGATTTACTACCGCAGTCATGCTGGCAATCCATTGGGGGCATGTCTTCTCAGAGTGGGCGGCCTGGTGGAAAGAAAAAAAATTATCTTTTCCGATTTCCTCCACGTTAAGAACAACGTTAGTGTTTGATGGAGGCCGGCCAGTTGTTGGGGTATTCTTCTTGAAAAAATGCTTTTGCGTCTTGGTGCTAGTAGCAGGTTCAATGCCCTTTCTCTTCAGATCAGAGACTTCATTGGTTAATAACGTGAGGGTATTTTCTATACCTTCGAAGTCAAAAGTATCTTTGTTCTTTTCCCCGGTTTTGAGAGTAGCAGACTGGTTCTTCCTTGAATTGGGCTTGTGATCATCTCGACCTTCATGGTCGATGAACCCTATGGAAAGCATGTCCTTTTCTATGGTAAGGTCAGCTACGTAATTTGTTGCAAGGGTAGCCCTAGCCTCACCCTTTATGAATACGGCGATGTCTCTGGGAAGAGCCTTTGTGTAGTAGTCTATGGTGATGGAGTCGTCTAATGCCAAGTTGGGGGGAAATTTGTTCAATATGGTGGCAAAACGCTGATTAAAATCTTTGACCTTCTCTTTCTTTTGGCACTTGATGGTACTCAACTCCGTCAGGAGCATGGAGGGGGTCTTGTCCTCCGAAAACTTCTGTAAGAAAATGCAACGGAATTGGTCCCATGAAGTTATGGAAGCACTCGGAAGAGAGCGATACTAGGTGGTCGCTTTGTTCTCAAGGGTTTGGGGAAAAAGGCGACAAGTGACATCATCTGTTTGGACTCTCATTATTTGCAGTGAAAGGTAGAAGTTTCTTATGTGGTCTTCGGCCAGCATGCCTTTCTCAGGGTCAAACTTGGGAAGGTGTTTTTCAGGGTGTCTAGGCATGTCATGGAGGGGGCCCAGGAGATCTAATGGGGATTGAGCCATCCAAGCAAGCAGTTGCACCCGACTGGCATGTTTGTGGTGCCTAATTTTAGATTCATATTCACTTCCCGCACCCAACGTGGACACTTCCCCTTCGTGGTGAGAGTGCTTGTCTTGATGTCCCTCGCAGTTTGCCATATTTCTAAGGTATCTCCAATTGTGGATAGGGGGCCTATTTTGATTTTGATGGCGATGGGTGGCATGGTGACCCTAGCCACGACCTCTATCTCCCCGACCTCTACTTCCTCGGCCTCTGTTTCCCTCGCCTCCTCTTGGTGGATGGTGGACCTGGTTGTTGTTGTTTTTGGTATGGTCAGGCTGAGGCCCAGGATGGGGTTCATTCACATAAGGCCCTTCCTCTTCTGCTCCTTGGGGCTCTACAATAGGTTCATTATTCTCAACAGCCATTGCGAGGTCTTCAACCATTAGATTTATCAACTAAGGAAGGGAATTTACAAGGGCACCGTTGTGAGTGAGGTTAGCAACAGGGGTCCTAGTATGGGTCATAAAACTCATGACTGGAGTGAATTTAAAATCCTTGATGAGGTTGCGGGAAACCAGGCGCAGAACTCTTAACTGTTCCCTGGTAACCTCATAATAAGGAGCTTCCTCCCCTTGGACATCTTCCAAAGGGGGAGGACCGGTGTCATCGTGTATGGCCTCCCCTAGGGGAGTTTGTAACGGAATATTACTCGTGTGCTGGGAGGCCGCCATTCAGGCCCTCCTTCTAGCGCCAATTCCGTTGACGGGAAAATTTTTCTGGCCAATAGCAGGGGATCTCCCCGGTAAAAAGTCCCAACTAGACTCTTAACCGTTTGGAATAGGGATCCCGTCCAGGTGTGGGTCCAGCTACCGCTTAACTCTCTTTTCCTTGGGTCTCGAAAAGACTTCAATGAACCTACGGACACACGCTTATTCAGATGATACAATACACACGATTGATGAGTTAAATGAATATATAACACTATGGGTAGCAGGTTGAATAATAAAGCATGGGGCCAAAGGAAATGTTGTCAGCAGCATATCATTAGGGTCATGCTTGTACGTTGTTCTAACCGCGGAAGAAACAATTCTTTATGGCAGAACGCCCTTCACTTCCTTAAATGCTTTTGGTGAAAATATAAATGTCAGTAAAAGAAGTTATTAAAATTTATTGAGAAAGAGAAATAAACTTAGCACCATTAACACATATTTAGAAATTATAATGCATAAATGATGTAATTGGAGACACAGTTTCATTAATCAAAAGATGTTAGAAACTGAAAAAGAAATACTCATAGTGTCCACGCATCAAAACACATCAGATCCAAAAGGAATGTAACAAGTATCTGTATTCATATTCAAAAGTGTGTAGTCCTTCTATACAAAGCTCTATAACTCTTTAAGTCCCAAACCAAATATCCTTACAATCTTCTTGAAGGAATTTATAGACCAAAACTTGCCCTTTGGGCTTCCTAACTTTTCGCCTTCCTAACTATTGGGCTGCCTTGCGACCTAAATGGAGGATGCGACCTACAACCCATCTAGACAGTGCGACCTGCAACCTACAGACCTTTGATCATGAGAATATGTGCGTGATCGCGAGGTCAGGGGCATTAATCTATTTCTCTTTGAGAAAGTTCTGCCATGCGCGATAATCTACAGCTACTAGGGAGATTAAGGGAACCTCTTCCCTTAACCGGTGCAGGCACTCCAAGGCATTTGGAATCAGAGTCGCTCTTTTGAGTGTGACCTGGTTGGATAAAGAGGCCAGTTTAGTGTAGATCCAAATTGGCGTAACGATGAATTTACCTAAGTTCTCTTGCGATGCTGCAAGATCAGGAGTAGCAGCGGCTTGTCTGATAGGTTGCAGAAATGTTTAAATCTCCTGATCCACCTGTCCCCGTGTCTTTTCCTCGATCAATGCACCCAGATATGGAATGTGGTGTAGTTCATGCATTGAGTCGATGCCACTGATCAAATGCTCGTATGTGGCCATTACCTTCTCTAGGTCTTTGGATAGCTTATCCTTGGACTACATTTTAATTAGAATCTAGACCTTGGCATCCTGGATGTGGATCCAGTCTTTCTTGGGAAAGTTCTCTAGAGCTTGTGGGTACCGACCTGTCCATTCTATCATTCTGTCCAAAGCGTCGGAGGCCTCCCTCAGTTGCTCGCTCCTATGCTTAGTCTCTGCTTGGGCTCTTAGTAGGGGAGAAACTGTTTGTTTTATAGTGAAAATTTCCCCATAAACCTGCCTCATGGTGACCTCCAATACTTCCAACTCTCTTCGCACGGTGAGTGGTACTTCGTTAACAGGAGAAATTTTGTCTTGAAGTTGTTGAATCTCCTCCTTTAACGTTGTATTTTCTTACTCTTCCCTTGCTTCCCTTCGCTCCGATTCTTGTAACTTATTTTGTAGAGAGAAGATCTCTCTACTCATTCAGCTTACATTTTCCTCCGTGGCTGCGGAAAAAGAAATGTCGGCCGATGCTATCATTACTGGGTTAGTCCTAGTATCCAGGACTATATCTTTCTCCATTGCAGCTGTGATTGCGGCAGAAGGGTTTCGTGCCAGACATCTCCTTTTCTCCTATCGGATCTTGAAGGAGAACTGATCATATGTGAGCCTTGTAAGGTTAAATACTTCTTCTTCTTGCCCTTCATACGAGCTCGTCTCGAAGAGTGCAAAACATGTATTGACCACAGGCACTTAGATGGGCTACAACTCAGTTTGTGATTCTGTGACTGGAGGAGGTGTCTCGATGTTCTTTGATCTTCGATATTCCTCTTATTTTATTTTCTTTTCTTCTTCTTCTTTCTGAAGCCACTCTGCTTCTGCCTTCTCCTATTTTTCTTTCTGCTTGCGCTCTGCTTCTGTCGATGCTTCCTATTCTGCTTTCCGCTTTCGCTCTACTTTTGCTGCTGCTTCCTATTCTGTTTTCCGCTTACGTTCTACTTTTGCCACTGCTTCCTGTTCTTCTTTCCTATTGCGCTTGGCCTCCACTTGATCTAATTCCATTTTGAGTTGTCGTTCCGCCTCAGCCTCTACCTCCTGTTCTTCCTTTCTTTTCCAGACCTCTTCTGCCTGCTTCTTCTTTTGCTCTGCCTTCAGGTTCCTTTTACAATTTTCTTCATCCTCTTTTGCCTTCTTTTCAGTTTTGCGCTGAGATTTGGCCTCTTTCTCTTTCTGTTGGGAAGTAGTGTTGTGACCTATGCTGGTTCGAGGACTCTTGGCCTAAGAAGAAGAAGCGCCTCCTAATTCACTGACTCTTTCCTCCAACGTGTGATCATCTAGATCTTCCTGATCGGACCACGCCTCCGGGGCGAGTTCCCTATCTGCATTATACCAGTTTATTTTCTCATCCTCATATGGGCATTCAGTATGTTGATAGCTCCATTTGAACTTAGCCTGCTTACAGTGATCAGGGACTATCCTCTCTAGGTCATATGTCCGATGATCCAACAGCCCTAGGTGAAAACCTCTCATTTCTTCTGCCTCTGCCTCTACCTCTCTAAATTCCTTGACTGTGTAGGCACCGATGGTAAGAGGTAGTGCAGGCCACGACTTCTTCTTACCTTTACTGACGACCTTAGAGAAGCCGGAAGTCATCTAAAAACAAACCTCCTAAAAGAGCATTTTATCCGTAACAAATCGGGGCATAGCATGGGGAGTCTTGAATGAACCAAAGACTTGAATAAAGGTATATTCTGCGAGTGGGAACCAATGTGCCACCTTGACTAACATCTCCATGGCTCACCAAGACATGCATGGAGTGTCTTGACCGAATAGTTTCCTATAGAGTTCTGAGATGAAGACTTGCGAGATTGGCTCTATGTCTTGCTTATACCTGGAGTCCCAAAATACTTTCGTCTCTATGTGAACTGGGCGCGCCTACTCTAGATCCCATTTTTGGGCCCATCCCTCAAAGTGGCACCGAGAACAAAAAACATCCAACAAGTAGGAAGCCATGTAGAATTCAGAGGGATATCCCTCCTCTGGCGCTAGTGCCGAGGATATGTTTGTATGGAGAGATGCCATCAACATGCTGGCCCAGTTGAAACGAGTGTCATGCACAGTGACATAATTCATCAGGGATACCCACATGCCGCTGAAAGTGGTGGCATAGGGATGATCGTATATCCTGCAAATCATAGCTGCCACCAGCTTATATACCTTCCTGAGACCTGCCACTGGATATTCTTGATCCTTCTTGACTTTGAACTTTTTGAGATCCTCCCACCACCCTCTCAGGGTATCTAATATGGCAAATGCGTGGGTGGTGGCCCATTCTTCTTTGAAGATCTGCTCTCGTTCCGGTAGTGCGTAGTAAAACTCAGCATTCAAGCCCTTGAGAGTCGCAAATGCTTTACCTTCATAGTCCCAAATTACCCATTTTTTGGGGTCGGTGTTTTGTATGATCCACTCAATGACCTCCGCGCATGGGAATATAGCAGGGTGGGCACCTGCATAGTGGAGCTTCCACCTTTTAACTTGTAGGTATACTTGTTGGTCGGGGAGGTCTTCTGGGGATTCTGGCCAAGCAAATTCCTGGTATACTTGATACCAACTCATGTTGTCCCCTTTAGAAAATGTACACGAGGTGTCCCTGTAGATCAGGGGTGGGGACATTGGTATATCCATTTCTATGTCTTCTATTTCTAGACTCTTGTTTTTTCTGTGGGCCACCAGAGGTCCCATGTCGCTCGAGTCTGAAGAGATGGGGACACACTCTAAGTCTGCTTCAAATTCACCTGTCATGTTTATGAAAGAATCCCAATATAAGAAAGATGCCATAATGATAAAATCCCAGGCATATTTTATTAAATTTTCCCAACTGAAAGCACAGGAAGAGGCGAGTTAGCGACCTGCGACTGGGTTGCTGGGTCACAAGGGTCGTGAGGTTTAAGTTTTTAGGAGGAAGCGACCTTGCGACCTCACGACCTTGCGACCAAGTCGTGAGGTCGTTGGGTCGCAAACGCTTGGCAGTTCGAGGAAAGTGCGACTCTGCGACTTGTGACCTGGTCGATGGGTCACAAGGGTCGCGAAAAATAGTTTGAAGGGCGGCTGCGACCTGGCGACTCAGCGACCGGGGTCGCAGGGTCGCACGAGTCGCGAAGTCGCAGAGGTCGGAAGTCGCACTAGGGATGGCTGGGTTTTTTAGCATGCGACGTGGTCCGTTGCATTATTGCATTAGATTTCCCTTTAACTTTTGTTACACAATAATTTTTCATCGTCCCTGCAATCCCCATCTCGCCCATTGGAGGTTCGTTTCTGTGACGAATAAGTAGTGTCATGCCTTGAAAATACCATCATTGCATCCCTTTCCATGAGGACAACATTCCGTCTGTTGATAATCTGCTTATGAAATGATCAACAGAAGGAATGTTTTCCTCATGGAAAGAACAAAAGCAATCTCAATAAATGAACGGTCAGTGAGGAAATAATTAACGATAATAACCCAACAATAATGCAAGGCTAAGTGGGCCATCAAAATAGAGGAGGGGAAGTAGTTTCAGAAGAAAAACTCATATCAAGGAGGCTGGATGAATTATGGTTACAAGATTGTGCAAGGAGGGGAAGTGTTAGGGAAATTTTGGCATCTCAAGTCCTAAAGGGGTCAAGAGGAGGAATGATGAATGGATTTAAAGGCTAAGGTAGAGGTAATAGGGCAAAAAAGTAAAAAAAATGAAATAGCAGGAGGAAACACCAACTTACCCGGGAAAATCGCGCTCCAGTCGGCCTGTCAAAAGCGTTTTTTTTCTATCCGTCACATCAACAGAATGCGACCTAGCGACCCTCCTATTTATAAAAGGGTCTCACGTGCGAGCCATTAATGAGGTTGCTAGGTCTCAATGTTCTGTGTTTTAAGGGAGGTGTGACCTCGCGACCTGGGGGTCGCGGGGTCACGATCTTGAAAAATCCAAGAAATCTACAACTTAGCGACCCGAGTGGTCGCGAGGTCGCTAGGTCGTAGATTTGGGGAAAAGAACCATTTTGTGACTCAGCGACTCTTAAATTCTACAGACTTTAACTTAGCTTTTTTCGATGCTCAAGGGGCTCCAAAATTTTAGAGGGTGGATTTTTGGAGGGTGTTGTAGAGGCTACAACAGTGTGGAAACACATAAGAAAGATCAACAATACACATATCAAATTGGTAATAAGTCCTCAAAATTCTTCTTCAATATCATTAACTGAAAACAGTACACTAATACATGAGTATAAGATTCACAATCCATGAACCTTTTCTCTATTGAGTTTCATCATATATATACAAGAGATATTGTGCTGACATTTCCACAAAAAGGTGTGAATCTGTTCTAGAGAATTTATTACATTCCTATACATAAGGTGAGGCTTATCCTTAAACTTAATACAAAGTAGTGTAACATAATAAAAATAAACAACATGATGGCATATAGTTCAAAGTGGCTGGAATGATGTGGCAAGATGCTGGCAGACTGCTCCTGTTTTCTGGTACAACCACTTCCTCGAAAAGTGCAACTAATAGCTGAAGATGACATTTGGTTGTTTCCCCAAAAAGTGCAAAACAAAATTCTAAAATTTGGAAGGGAACTTGATCAATTGACACCTAGCAGCAGCTTCTTCAGTTGATAATGTATGCATGTAATTACTTGTCAGTAGCACCCTTCGAGACTTGAACAAAAAGTGCCTCTGCTTCCTTCATACAAAAACTCAGGAAATAATAGCTGCCCTTTTCAGAAATAGGTAGCTATTACCGAAAATTTTGCAAATAGCTGTGTTTTTTTTATTAAGCCAAAAATGTGTGTACCTCTCCTTCTTTGACTTTCCTAAAAGGATTAAATAAAATCAAGTATTGAAGCAAATATTTTGAGAGACTCTACCTTAGTGAGCCTTTTAGTTCTTCTTTTTCCTATATGCTTCTGCTTCTGAGCTCTGGTCTTCTTGGCTTCCTTTCCTGGGCTTTCATCAACATTAATGATTTCATCTCTCAGTCTAGGATTAGAAATGAGTTTTCTATTCAGTCTAAGCTTGTTTTTAGGCCTAGTGAGAGGCCTTTTGAGGTATGGGTTGGGAATATAGGAAACCCTTCTTCTCTTCTACATTGTACTACTAGACTGACCTTCTTCATACTTTGTCTCTGATAAATCTTCATCAGTGTTGTCTTCTTCAAAAGATGAATAGGAGTGAATAACATTCTTGTCCTTTCTCCTGGTACATGTCTTGGATGTCTTGAGAGAAGAAAACAATTGAGTTAGTGTTGGTTCCTCTACTGAAGGGGTGTCCTTGTTTTCTTCTTTCTCTTCTACAATTGCTGGAATAGAGTGTTGAACTGGAATAGAGTGTTGAATTAGTACTTCAGGGCTAGCTTCCTCTAAAGTTTCTTCTCCTAAGATCAACTTTATTATGCATTTATGTCTTCAGGAAGAAGCTATTTTTTCCTCACTCGTAGGCTTAACTTCTTTTCTAGGCTTATTTTTCCCTTGATTTAATCTCATGGAATGTTCTCTGATGAATGATGCTAAATTCTGGGGTTCCTTTGGAGAATTCCTTGTATAAGCCCTTTCTTCTGGTTGTACCATTGGTATGGGAGTGACAGGTTCAGTTTTGGCTCTCTTAGCTGAACTTATATTGTGTCTACTAGTTGATGGGATGGACTAAGGTGGCTGTGAACTATTTGGCACAGGTGTTGTGCCAGTTTTTTCTTAGGCATTTTGCTTCTTGGGTCTCCCTACCCTCCTCCTAGAGGTGATACTACCAAATCCCTCAACTATTAGGAATTTTTCCCAGGTAGTATTTTTCTTCTTAAGGTGATAGAAAATCAACATCTTGATTAAACCCCTATGATAGAGGTTATGCAAGGAATAGTCAGGGATTTTCTGCAACTTCAAATAAATTTTAAGCAAGGATCTGTATAGAAAGAAAGGAAAATTCAAAGGTTTGGCACCTGAGATGTGAGAGAGAAATCTCATTTGGCATTGATGGAAAGAGGATAATCTACCTTCGCAAGTGATATAGCATTGCACAGTGGTTATTACATGTTGTCATTCTAGCCTAAAACTGGAAATATGCACAGTTGGAGTACATTTGATATTCACATGCTCAGGTTTGAGGAAGGCACTTACTTCTTCTTGCAGCATTTTCTTCTTGAACCAACGTTCTCCAGTGGTTGAAGTTTGAGTAGCCCTATCTATAATGGTTTCAATGATTTTGAAAGTCTTTCTCCCATGCTTGTTTTTCTCCCCATCAAAACTCTTGGAAAAGGCCTGTGCAAGAGCTACATTTTCCCCTAAGGATTTATGCATAAACTTATACTAGCCTTCTGTCTTAAATTGGGGTTTTTCTCCAGCATCAACAAACCTGGTATTTTCTAGCTCATGCTGGTTAATGTTTCCACCTTTTCCCATTCTTCTCAACACCTAAGCTCCCTCTTTTCACACAGTTGTTCAACCTAGAGGTAAAACCCTACACGCAGCCCTAATTTCTTGCTTTGGGATGATAAAATGGTTGCTAGAAAACACAACTCGGTTAGTTGTAACCTACACAAAGAACCTTGGTCACGAGAACAGTGAACCTAAGTCTCTAGAATTTGTGCCTTTAATCACGGTATGGTTTAATGGCACGATTTTAAATGATTCAAATACGAGCGCCAAGTCTCACCATAACACATAACACTTTCCTGCATCATTTAATAAATTGATACCTTGTACCTTAATTTTTGCTTTAGCCTTAATAAGGTAGCTATAGGTTAGCTCCATCAATAATATAGTCATTCCCCTATAATATTTATTCTAAGTAAAAAATAATTACCCTTTTTAAAAAGAATAACATATCATAACATAGAAGATCTTTAATTAATTTCAAAGGAGAATGATATTTCCTTTGATAAATGCTCTTTGCAGCTCCTTATGCAGTTTTGGAGAAATAGTTGCCTTTATCTATGTGTGACCAATAAAAATAGGCTCCTGAAGAAATAGCTATCCTTTTCTCTATGTCACCAATGTAACCTTCAAAAGGGTAGCTATTAACTCGGAAAGAGCAGCTATTATTTTATTACTAGAATGATAAATAAATTTTGACACTAACCTAAGTTAAAACAGTAGTTTTAACTTATTTTATGAACCTGAGACACAATACCACCTATAAAAACTAAAAATAATTTTGGTTTTGAGACTTTTTTTGGCTTTTATTGAAGATGACTAGAACTTTTACATAGGCTAGGGAATAAAAAAAATTCGAAAATAGTGACACAATGGCAGTCAGATTATTACATTTATAGTGCTAACAGTGGCTCCTATTGGGGATGAATTCCTCCTTGTGAGGCTTCAAGGACCGTAGACTCAGTGCCTTAAAACTTTCTGGACTCAGAAATTCTGGAACTTATGACTAGAACTGGCCTTAGATTGATTGGACTCAAGACTGACCATATTTACAGACACAAGTACCATTAGGCATGGAGTTTTATTGACACAACACTCCAGATATTTACAATGGGTTGACTAAATAACTTATCAAACATAGAACTTTTTAAGAAAATGACCATTAACTGGACCTCCAATCAGTTGATCATCATCTAGATGCTTGAGAAAAAATGTGTTGTTTTCCAAAACTTGAGCAATTATGAATGGCCCCAACCATAAATTATCAAACTTACCATGCTTTCCATGGTCTTCCCTTCTGACATCCCAACACAATACCAAATCAATTTCTTGGAATAACTATTGATTTTCTCTTTTTTCAAAAACATATTTTACTTTGGTTTGGTATTTATGTACTTTTTCCATCAGTTATTCTCTGATTTCATGAGCTTCTATTAGCTGCACCATTCCTCTTTGAATTAGATTTTCATCATCAATCTCATCTTGCAGAAACTTCATAACAAGAAGAGCTAATTACAATGGAATTACAACATCCGTACCATAGAGAAGTTGAAAGGGAGACATTCCAATTGACCTTTTGCTACTTACCTTGTCTGCCCAAAGAGCATGAACTAGTTGAGTGTCCCAATTTCTCTTATTTTCAAGCAACATCTTCTTAATTATTCTCACCAAGCTTTTATTGGATGACTTAGCTAACCCATTACCTTGAGGGTAATAAGGTGTAGAATGAGTCAAATCAATACCATATTTCTGACAAAAGCTATTCATCTTAGTAGACTTAAAATCCATTACATTATTAGTCGCTAATTTCTCAGGACAACCAAATCTAGACATAATGTTTTCCAACAGAAATTTGATTATTATTGTGTCAGTGGAATTCCTGGTTGGAACAGCTTCACTCAGTAAAATAGTCTGTAGTTGTAAGAATCGATTTATGTTGTCCTGATGAAGGCAGATGAATCTCGTTGATGAAGTCTAACCCCCACTGCTGGAAAGGAACATCTGCTGAAATATAAATAAGAGGTAATGTAAGTAGCTTCGGCTTACCAGCAAAATTTTGACTTTCGACACAAGTCCTGACTTTGGAAAAAACATCAGAGAAAAGAGTTGGCCAATAATAACCAGCTCTTAAGATTTTGTTTGCAGTGGCTTTCCAATACAAATTTCTACCACACACCCCTGCATGTATCTCTGACATAATCTTATGTGACTCAGCTTCATCTACACATCTTAATAAGACTCCCACGGGGTCTTTCCAGTAAATATGGTCTTCCAATATGTAATACTTTACATATTTCAATTTAAAAGCCCTTCTTTTTTACTTCTCCATTTTAGGGGGACACCTAAAATTTCCTTATACCAATTTGAATGAAAGATTTCAAGATAATCATATATACCTTCTCCATCTTTTTCCTCAGCTACCTGCATATTCAAATCTATATCTTTGCAATTAGATTCAGCCATTAAGAGAGCTAAGCTTTGTACTTTTATCAATTTAGTAGGTTTGATCTCAATATCAAATTCTAGAACCTTGGTTAACCATATTCCCCTCTTGCCATTTGTGTCTCGCTGCAGCAATACATCTTTGACAGTAATATTTGGTACAAAAGCAACAATTTTTTAATGTAACACATAAACTCGTAAAGACTTTAAAGCCTTAACTAGTGCATATACTTGTTTTTCAGTCAAGCTATACTTTAATTCAACATCTCTTAAAGCACAACTGAAAAATGAAATAGGTTGTTCTAAACCTTCTTTGTTCTTTTGTAACAAAACAACTGCAATTGTCTCTTCTAAAGCATAAGAAAATATCACAAAATCTTTTTCAAAATCAGGGCTGATTAAAACTGGAGCTTCAGTCAAGGCAGACTTGATTGCTGAAAAATAATTTTTTGCTTCACCTCGCCTCTTGAATTCTGTGTCTTTCTTCAGTTAGACATTTATGTGTTTGATCAGCTCTACAAAATTTGGGACAAAGCGCCTCAGAAAATTAATTTTCCCCAAAAATGACTACAATTCTTTTTTATTCCTTGGCAAACCAATATTCTGAATAGCCTCAACTTTTCTTGGATCAATACATATACCACTTTCTATCACAATGTGTCCCAATAATTTCCCTTCTTGAACAACAAAGCATGACTTCTTTGTGTTCAAGGACAAACCAAATTTTCTGCATTTGTCAAAAACTTGTTTCAAATGTTTCAAATGAACTTCATCATATTTTGAAAAGACTGTAATGTCATCCAAGTAAATGACTAAAAATCTGTCTTTTTCTCCTACAAAGGCAATATCCATTTCCCGTTGAAATGTTGCGTCTGCATTCATTAGACCAAATGGAATTTTCTTGTACATGAATGTCCCCCAGGATGTAGTAAATGTTGTCTTCTCTATGTTTTGTTTATCAACTGAGATTTGATTATCCCCTGAAAATCCATCTATCATTGACAATCTCTTGGAGCCTACAACTTTCTACAAAATATAATCCATCTTGGGTAATGGATAGTTATCCTTCAATGAACACCAGTTCAAATTGAAAAAATCAACACAAATTCTAATTTTTCCATTCTTCTTTCGAACTGGGACTATATTCACTACCCAATTAGAAAATCTTAAAGGCAGTATTATTTTTGCTTCCCATAATTTTCTGATCTCTTTTTCAATAATAGGGAGCAACATGGGATTGATATGCCTAATCTTTTATGCTATAGGCTTTTCTTCTGCTTTCAGAGGAATTTTATGCTCCATTATACCTCTATCATAGGTCTTCAAATCACTGTAGGACCATGCAAAAATGTCTGCATATTGTTTCAGCAGCTTGACATATTTTTTTCTAGTTTCTAGAGAAATAAATTTAGAAACTTTAACCAATTTAAGTTGTTCTCCTGCACCAATGTTGCAATCAATTGTACTATCTCCATTAGCTTTATTTTCAGGCTTTAAAAATACATCATTATTGTCAAACAACCTCTCTAAAGGAACTAGGCCTTTAGGAATGTAGTTAGTTTTTAGATCAATAATGTCTTTCCCAGCCATGGTCTTTTTGAATGACTTACTATTTTGATTTTCAACAATGTCCTGCGCATCATCAATTTGAATGTCTGCAAACTCTTCAACACACTTCAAAAATTTTTGAATTTCTTTGTCACCTTCAAATACTTGCCAATATTTGATATTATCAGGAATAGAAGGTCTGTTTTTTATTTGAACATCATATGTTGCCTTGATGTCAAGAGGAACTTTAAAATTACTAGCAACAATAGCTAGTGAATCAACCATTTGATTTTCCTCTCTAGTGACAAAATTTACATTGAACGCTGAAAAATAATGCTCAATCAAGTCCCACACTTAATTCCTATAATTATTCAATTTGGAATTTTCCACTTGATAGTTGTTTCTCACTTGCCTTATCACCAATTATGAATCACTAAAAGCAACTAGTTGTTCAGCTCCCAAATCTTTCGCTGCCTTCATACCCATAAAAAGCGCCTCATATTTAGCAGTGTTATTACTGGTAGAAAATTGTAGTTTATATGATAAAGTTATCATTTGCTGAGTGGGAGAAATGAGAACTACACCAGCTCCCGATCCTTCTCTTAATGAGGCTCCATCAAAGTATAATTTCCAGATCTGTCCTCCCTCTAAATGTTGCTCATTTATATCTTGCAAATGTTGTTTTTCACTGTTTTTAGGCTGGAAATTATTATCATCGGCAGCAAGGTGTAATATGGATGACCCCAATTCCTTGTCCTCAACATATATAGGATGATTTGAGGGATTATTCTGATCACTGATGATATAGGCCATTTGGGTTTCCCTATACAACCTCCTGAATTCTCCTCCAAACACTGGGATTGTGGCATATGACATATCCATCTGAAGGGTGCCTCCCAAATTTTTAGACCAAGATCTGGAAAGCAACATTCCAAATCTAGAAGGCATGTCTACAACTACTATGTCCATTGCTAAAATTTTCATAGGAAGTTGGGTAAGAGAAACAAACAAGTCTTTAATCACTCCTAAACACTTGAATTTTTTGGAATCAAAAGTGTATAGGTTATGGTATTTCTTAGTGATTTCTAATCCTAATTCATCCATCACTCTCTTTGGCATTAGATTGTGAGAAGCCTTAGAATCTAATAAAAAATTATGCAGCAATCTGTCATGTATATTGAGTGAAATATAGAAAGGTGGTAAATTATCATCATTTTGGTCTTGGGCATGGCAGCCTAAGTAAACAGTAGGATTTTCATCCTCAAGATTGACTGAATCAGGAGCGAGAGGTGGTTGTAATAGGCTTTTAAATGACTCTTTGTATGCAGGATTTTTCAAAAATTCAAGAAGTGGGACACGGATCTTGATTTTATTCAGTTATGATTTGAAACTGAAATAAAGAGGACCTAAGTATTTATTTTCTAAAAAAAATTGATGATTGGGTCAGAATTATGAGGTGGAGGGACGTCACTGACTTTAACCTTTTGTTTAGAAGCTTGTTTATCAGAATCTGATTTTTGTTGAGGTTGTTGAACAAGACCTTTGGACCTCTCCGTTGAGGAGGTAAATCCCCTCTGCGGACAGAGGCGATCCCTACTAGCCCAGCAGGGGTCTAGCAACAAACAAACAATGCTATGACGCAAGCTCCTAGTTACGAATGAAAGACTTGGGATAAGAGCCTACCTCGATTCCAACGCTAGATCTGAAGAAGAAGATGTCCCCGTCCTTCAGCCCTGGCAGATCACAATCCTTCCACGATCTCCGTGGATGAACACCTGCACACAGAAGAGACGAACAGATACATGCATAGGAACCAGCATACGTAACTAAATATCGGTCAGAAAAGATATTACTCGCATTAACATGATTGAAAAAGGAGTGGAACCATAATCATAGTCATCTATTAAAGTGATAAACGAATAGAAGTTACAACCGAGTTCTGACGTCGCAGCCTCCTTCGTACGGGTCTCCGGTTGTCCACGTCTCGCAAAGCTCGCCAAGGAAAGGGAAACCTCTCCAGAGTCTCGTAACAATGGTCTCCTCGCTTGAATGGGCCTTAAGGGAAAGAAAGGATTCTTTACAGCACAAAGGCACTTGGGAATAGGGAGATGCAAAGCTTCAGCACTTCAAGACTATCAGCCCTTCAGCCCTTCAGCCATTCAGCCATTCAGCCATTCAGCCCTTTCATCAATGGATGAAGGCTATATTTATAGAGGAGAGGAAGAGGTTGGGATCCCTACAATAGTGGAAGGGAGGCCTTATCCTTTGGGAGGTTCCCCATAAGGTGGAAACAAGAGGCCAAAGGAGGAAGGCCGTGGTTATTCAGGCGAAACCACTCCTGATGACTCATCCACGAAGTCGTTGTAATCGAAACTTCGCCTCTTTTTTAAAAAACTTTCCATAAACAGAGTGGCGCGGGTACAACACTGGGACAGAGCGCCAATTGGCGCGGGCTCAGTGTTAATTTTCCCCCATTGGCGCGAGTACATAATGGGCTACCAGCGCCAATGCAAAAACATGTGTTTTTAGGGGTCTGCTCAGGAAATGGTAAACAGGAGAAATGTTGTCCTCATGGAAAGGGATGCAATGAAGGTATTTTCAAGGCTTGACATTGCTCACAGGTCACACAATGGGTCCTCCATTGTGCGGGACGGGGAATGGTAGGGACGGTGACAAATTACTGTGTAACAGATGCCCCCTAAAGCATGAGGCCCGAGAGAGAGAGAGGGGTGAAATGCTTTACGAGAACATGTCCAACTGAAGGCCCGCCGTCGAAAAACCTGCACAGAAAGATACAACTGATATCTCAAGTACATGATGTATATATATGGTATGGACGCAGCCATCCGAACAGAGTATGCTATAATCCGGATCTAGGGTATGGGCGCAACCATCCAACTAAGATCAAACAAATAGACTCAGGTATGGTCACAGCCATCCAATCATTGAGTCATGTACATAATGACAATAATCCACAATCGCAGCCTGGATTACAACAGACACAATCCAGGGTCTTGCGCTCCATCTCGACCCAAACAAGTACAAGTTCTAGCATGCGAATGTGTGAGCCGATGTCGAACATGCAAGAACATCGTCTGATTACCAGCCAATGATGAAAGCTGTTAACAGACGCGAGAGAAACCACCAATAATGACGATGGTCCTCAAGGTACTACAGGTACAATCTACAGCGTGTGAATAAATGAGCTGACGTCGAACACCCGTAGAATCATCCGATCGGAGGCCAATGATGAAAACCTCACGTCGAATGCGACGAACCCGCCATTAAGGCATGCAGGCTCCAAGGTACCATCAGGAGTCTCTAGACCAACTTCCTGGATAATGAGTTGAAGTCGACAGGAAGTGACCTTGATCGAAGGTGGGCCATAATGATTCCCACATCATCGACACGAGATAGAGGAACATAATGTTTGTTGTGAATTAGGATCATATGAGAAATAGAGGAAGGTTGATATTTGCAGAGGCCAACTTCTCTTGAACATATGAACGGCACGACAATGGACTTGGCAGTATTTGACATCAACAGATCAGAGGTCATGGTGACGAGGCAGTGAACAGATGAGAGGTCAAAAGAGATTACCCAAACCCATGGAGGCAAAGTGAAGCAATGAGATGAGATGTCCCCAACCCGACACGAATGCAGACAAGTGCCATGTTCAAGAGCGACATACCGCCGACGACAACGACGATGGTTCCATTTTTCCCCCACCATTTCTGGCGAGTACCCCAATTATTTTTGATAACAAGCTTGAAGGGGATAGCATATGCTTGTGATATAAGTCCGCCCTTCGGGCGAATCCATCCTGGTGCATTTAACGAGTCCCAGGAAGGAGAAACTCGAAGAACGTCATTTCGACTATATCCGATGTCATCAGGTTTTAACGAGTCTGACAAAGGAAGAACTCGGCGTCTTTTCATGTTTAGAGAGTTTGAAAAGACAGCGGAAAAGTAAACTCCACAAGTCCCTTTTCGTGAATAGTTCCTCAGATCCGAAAAGGTAGAAAACAATATCCGAGAAAACCTCCTAGTCGCGATAGGCTAGGGTATTCCTTTTTCGTAATCAATCCATCCCAACCCGAAAAAGGGTTAAACGTATACTGGGTAGATGTCGATTCGTGTCCAATTTAACGAGATCGAAACGACAAGGGCCTCGGCAATCTTTTCATGTTTAGAGAGTCAGAAAAGAGCTGAAAGATGACTCCTCCTGGAGGAACGAGTGGTATAAAGGGTAGCTACTGGTTCCAGCAATGGTGGAACTGCTCAAAACATGATAAAAGTCAAGAGGCTGGCTAACAAGACCACTCATCGCAGCGGTTCCTCAGGAACGGGTAAAACAACCAAGTGAAGGCATATGATCGGCCAAGCAGATAGTGACGATGGAGTGAGAAAAACAAGGTTCATCTGGCAAAAATAGGCTGATAAGATGACAATCACAAGGGGTAAAATGGGAAAGGTTTCATTTTTACACAAGCTTGAAATCAGGAAACTCTGCTTGAAGTTGGTTTCATTTTTACACAAGCTTGAAACAAAGATAAACTATGCTTGAAACTGGTTTCATTTTTACACAAGCTTGAAACGGAAACAAACTATGCTTGAAAAAGTAGACATGCCCCCAGCATGGTGACACAATTCGAGGTACATGCCCCCCAAGCTTCAGTCCATATGAAAAGCAGATGGAGTGAAGGTTCAAATTACAAGATCAAAAGAAAAGACTCGACTGGGATTTTACGAGATCTTATCAAAGACTCGAATTGAACGGGAACGTGTTTCATTGTTTTAACGAGGTTGACACATTAAAAGAACTATCCTCAGACACCTTGTTTCATGGTTTAGGGAGCTTGACACAAGACCAGGAACTGTGCTCCGACAAACCTTGTTTCATTTTTTAAGGAGATTGACACAAGACAAGGAACTCTGCTCCGACGACCTTACATCAAAATGAACAAGAAGGCGGTGCTTCCAAGAGTTCCACTCCTGATGGAAGGGAAACATCCTGGAAGTCAGGACCCAATGCCCCCAGTACATAATGCACAACGGCATCATCACTGAGCACAGGCACGGGGTAAGTAGCCACATAGTTGACCTGCGGCGGAGCAGATACAACGGGTGGATAGAAACCAGGAGGGGGTGATGGCGGACCAGATGCCATATTAGGACCAAAGAACGAAAGCTGATCAATGGTCGCGATCCTTCCTTCATGCGGAAAACACATCACACGAAAGAGGGATGAGACGAGTGCTCCCATGGCATAGGTGTAATCGCGCCCCAGGAGCAGATTGAAATCCAAAGGGCCTGGAACGACCATCACGTCCATATGGACGGTTTTACCTCCCAAAGTAACAGGTAACCTTGGAAGGATCCCCAACGGTTGACTCGTCCTTCTATTGAATGTCAACAGATTCTGCGTAACAGGCGCAAGCGGTGGCGAACCGAAAGCTTGCCAGGTAGTTGAAGACAGAATACTAACAGACGCACCTTCATCTATAATGGTACTGGGTACAACCAGACCAAGAGCCTGTACTGTGATCTCGAAAGGCACATAAGACGGAAGGCGAAATCCTGCAAATCGATTCCAATCAAAGGAAGCGACCAAACTACTCGGAGGGGCTACCATCGAGATGCGAAGGTCTTCCCCTGATGTTACGGAAGCAGAAGCCTCCTCCATGACCTCCATCTCGAAGGCGGGAGGAATATCCTCTGGAGCCTCCATCATGGGAGGTGGAGGAGGGGCTTCTTGAAGCACAGGGACAGGAGAATCTTTCTCCAAGTCTGAAGAATCTGAAGAGATCAGAAGGACATGGGGGGGGTGAGGTCCACTCTCGACAGAAAAGACCTGGTGCACCGTGGACGGGGCCAGTTCAACCGATCCTACGACCAATGGTTGGTCAGGGACGGATTCGTGAATTTGAATTTCTGGGGGAGTGGGATCGATCAAGGATGACTCTTGACCAATCGTAGGATCAGCTGGCGGAGGACTCAAAGAAAGCCGATTATAACCAGGTGGAAGGCGTGGTGTAGAACCGGCTGGGTTTTCCAAGACTTGCTTGGCTTCATCCATATAAGGACAAAGGTGAATGGCATGGTGCCCTTCACACAACTTACAGGGATTGGTGATCTTACCCTGCTTCTTAGAGTTCTTATCAACAGCAGCTGAAGACGTGCCCCCAACTTGACTCCCGAAAGCCAAAGGCAACGGTGGGTGGCCGTTGGACCATACTTCGAGCACCTTGGGAATGCCAGGGCAGTCTCGAAGAAGATGGTCTCCCGTGCACAACATGCACGGGAACTTGACTTTCCGAGGAGGGTTGGAAGGACTATCGAGAGGAGATTCCTTAGGGACAGGAGCTGTACATTTAGCCTCTCGCTTATCGGACTTCTTCTTCTTAGTCTTCTTCTTCTTCTTCTTAGCCACCTGGTTACTCGAATCCAGGCTTTCACCAGGCAAAGTAGAAGATGAGGACGCAGAAACAGGCGAAGAAGGGGAGAGGTCCACCTTGGAATCAACATGATGTTGTTCCATCGGAGGAACTGATTGAACAGTAGTGGAGACATTCGGAACTACAGAGGTTGAGAACAACCAAACGGGCAACCCAACCGTTAATCCAGGAAGGGACAACGTCGCCATGTAAGGAGCACCAACATTTCCAAAAGGAGGAAAATGACCAGGATTCCCTTCTGAGGGGATTCCTTGGTTGGTAAACTCTGAAAAAGTTGCCATCAACACTCAAAACCACACACGGGCTGAAAAAAGAGTTTAAGACACACGATCAAATGGCCAACAAGCAATATCTAAACGGGCGTGTAATCGTGGGCGATTAATTTTACCACATTGGAAAGTAAGAAATTCTACCGTTTCATGTTTTAAGAGTCGAGAAACGATAAAAAGATGACTCTATCTCTTTCAGAGTTGACACAAGCGTGAAAGGACAAGCGCTTGACGGTCTTTTCAATTTTAGGGAGTCAGAAAAGACCAAATGACTGCTCAGGAAAAAACTAGGCACAAAGGGTGTACCAGATATCCGTGAACTGCAATATACACCTTGGTTTCAAAAATGAAACAAAAATCGACCAAGGACTTTCCGTACGTGCAGGTAGTCTCCCCGAATGCTGTGTTCGGTGTATCACGGGTAAAAGGCGGCAGACTCAGCTTCCTGTGGATAAAGGATTGAAAACCTATAGGGGTCTCCCTTTATATACGCGACGGTACGGGGAGCGCAAGTCCGTACTAGCGCTGTCTAAAGCCAATAGGCGAACGACAGCTGCTAGGTTTAACGACGCCGGAACACGTCTCTAGCCTAGACCTTCTAAATATGTTGCGTTAAGTTCCAATGTTGCCTTAGGTTAATTGAATGAATTTTACGGTTGATCTTCAATTAAGTTTCAATTTCCAGGCCTTATCGTATGTAGTGTCTCCTAAATGCAAGCTATATGCCACGATGCAACATTTCGTTCGATGAAAACTAGTTAAATGAGAGTTGAGAGATTTTATACAAACGAAATGAACGGAATACAAACAAGAATGTCTCTAATGCAACTAATGCAATTGCACACTTTTCATTCAAACACTAATCACTAGTAATACGGAAAAGATGACAATTTGCACTAATTAAAAAACAAAAGAGATTATATATATTTTTTTTTGATTTTCAATGTTTAATGGCTAATGTGCACTGAAAACAAAAGGAACAATTGGAGAAATGATAACTAAGAGAGCGAAGCAAGCAACATTCACTCAACAAAGCAAGCAACCAAATCTCTAAATCGACCCAAACTCTCTCAAATCGAAGAAAGACTCGAAAACACCCAATGGACCGTGTGATCTGGGTCCAAAGCAAGGGCAAACGAATTCTGAATGAAAGAATGAACAATCACTCAAAAGACGCAACAAAACAATCAAAGACTGCTAAGAGGGCGTGGAGAATCAATCAACAAGTCGACGGGACAATCAAGACACCAAAACTCCCAAGGAAGGCTCGATTCACTATGCCACTAGATGCCCTAGGGCTCAAATCGTGAAACCGATAGATAGAGGCAAACAACCAAAGGATAGCGGTGAATTCCAGTCAAACCAGACTCCAATACACTCAAGCAATCAGGAAATCAAGAAGAAAAGTACTGGTCAAGCTCAGAAAGCCAAAAATTGAAGAAACTCAAAAAAGTCACAGGGGTGGCGCGACTGTGGCCTTGAAACTAGCGCCGGAGGCCGAGTGGCGCGAGACAGACAAATGCAACACGCGCCAAGTGGCGCGACTGTCAGGTAAAAACCCGCGCCAGTCGAGTTCTTCAATGAAAATTAAAAAACAAGCTAGTCTGAAAAGAGACCAACACAAGCTAAGCAAACCAAGAGGCTAAAATAATGAAAGAATCCAACCCAGAAGGTTCATCAAGCAAGGAGAAACAATCAAAGCGAACCAATCATAAGCGGGACAAGGAAAACCGGACGATCCCCAGCGGAGTCGCCAATTTGTTGAGGAGGTAAATCCCCTCTGCGGACAGAGGCGATCCCTACTAGCCCAGCAGGGGTCTAGCAACAAACGAACAATGCTATGACGCAAGCTCCTAGTTACGAATGAAAGACTTGGGATAAGAGCCTACCTGGATTCCAACGCTAGATCTGAAGAAGAAGATGCCCCCGTCCTTCAGCCCTGGCAGATCACAATTCTTCCACGATCTCCGTGGACGAACACCTGCACACAGAAGAGACGAACAGATACATGCATAGGAACCAGCATACGTAACTAAATATCGGTCGGAAAAGATATTACTCGCATTAACATGATTGCAAAAGGAGTGGAACCATAATCATAGTCATCTATTAAAGTGATAAACGAATAGAAGTTACAACCGAGTTCTGACGTCGCAGCCTCCTTCGTACGGGTCTCCGGTTGTCCACGTCTCGTAAAGCTCGCCAAGGAAAGGGAAACCTCTCCAGAGTCTCGTAACAATGGTCTCCTTGCTTAATGGGCCTTAAGGGAAAGAAGGGATTCTTTACAGCACAAAGGCACTTGGGAAATAGGGAGATGCAAAGCTTCAGCACTTCAAGACTTTCAGCCCTTCAGCCCTTCAACTCTTCAGCCTTTCAGCCCCTTCATCAATGGATGAAGGCTATATTTATAGAGGACAGGAAGAGGTTGGGATCCCTACAATAGTGGAAGGGAGGCCTTATCCTTTGGGAGGTTCCCCATAAGGTGGAAACAAGAGGCCAAAGGAGGAAGGCCGTGGTTATTCAGGCGAAACCACTCCTGATGACTCATCCACGAAGTTGTTGTAACCGAAACTTCGCCTCTTTTTTTTAAAAACTTTCCATAAACAGAGTGGCGCGGGTACAACACTGGGACAGAGCGCCAATTGGCGCGGGCTCAGTGTTAATTTCCCCCCATTGGCGCGAGTACATAACGGGCTACCAGCGCCAATGCAAAAACATGTGTTTTTAGGGGTCTGTTCAGGAAATGATAAACAGGAGAAATGTTGTCCTCATGGAAAGGGATGCAATGAAAGTATTTTCAAGGCTTGACATTGCTCACAGGTCACATAATGGGTCCTCCATTGTGCGGGACGGGAATGGTAGGGACGGTGACAAATTATTGTGTAACAACCTCAGAATAATTTCTTTTTTGAGTTTCTTATCTTTTTTTATCATTTTGTGCATGAATTTGAGCATTCTCATCATCTGAAAATAGATCTATCCTTGATTGATCTTCATGTTCTTTCAAAGTCAAACAAGTTTACTATGATGTTTCTCCTACAAGGTTTATGTCTTCATTTTCTTCCTCATGTTCTTGATGCTCTTCTTTAGCAAAATTATTCAAAGGAGGCTGAAAATTTTGATCATCAACATTCCTCCTTGGGCGCTATAAGATTTGTTGAGGCTGAAAAGGTCTTCTGAAGGGAGCCTGATTTCTATTGGCTTCATTTTGATTGGCTCTAGCAACTAGTTTGTTCTCTAACTCCAGTTTTGTCATCTTAGAGGCAAGTTCTTTGATCAAATTGTACATTTGATCAATATTTTCTTCTGTTGTAAGAGTTTTGGAGGAAGAAGGTTTTTTTTCTTTCATTTTCTTTTTGTCCTTTGCTGCTTTCTCCTCTTCCATTTTAAATTTATTTGAAGCCATAAGATTAGACTGCACTCCAATTGTAGCCTCTTGGATATCCATCAATGTTTGTGCTTTCTCAACTATTAACTATAAAGAAAACTCAGAATCTAAAGCATTGTCAAAAGTTATCATAGCTATGGTTTCAGGAGGCTTAATTTCTTCAGGAATATTTTGATAAACTTTATTAAACCTCTTTGTAAAATCAGCCAATGACTCATTTGTCTTAATGTTTTAGAGTTCCAAACTCTGTAAGGTAGTACACATAGTCATTTGTATCACCCCATTGTTTCACAAATACTTCCTCCAATTCATCTATTCATGTTATTGAGTTTGGTGGCAAACTTCTAATCCATTTACGAGCTTCTCCATCCAAGTTATGAACAAAGAGTCTTGACCAGACATCTTCATGTTTAATGTTCTGTTTATCAGCATAAATATAAAAATCAACCATATGTTCCTCAACAGAAAATCCTTCTCTCTCTCCTGTGTATTTTGGAAGGTATTTTAGATAATCCCCTTGAGGAAGAGGAATCAAAGGTTGAGGAAGGGAAAGTGGTGCATATCTTGCAGCAACTATCTGTTGCATCCTTGTAAGGGCAGGTTGAGCCATGTATTTTTGATGTACAATTTATGGATGACTGGTTGATATAGTTTTTTGGGAACTAGTAATTACAATCTGTGGAATTTGAATCTGATTTGGGACAGCAGAAAATTGGAATTCTTGGGCTAGTTATTAAGGTTTTGGGACTAAAAACAATGTATTTTCAAAGAGATGAACAGAGGAGGTCTTTGTTTCACCTTCTATAGAAGAATCCGATTCAAATTTTGTCTCTTGAGGGGATGAAGTAGCTTCAACTTTGATTTTTATGAGCTAAAAAGTCAGATAAACTGAAATTTGGGCCTTCAAGAACATTCCCTTCTAGTGGATGAGAAGAGGATGAACCAACAGTTGGATTTCGAGACAAAGGAAAGTACTCTTGCTGAGGGGTATAAAAGGACTGATATTGAGGATGAGTTTGAAGAAAATTTAGAATGGTTTCAAAATATTCTTCAGTCAAAACATCCCTAATTCTAGAAAAGGTACAGTTGCCAATACTTGTTCTAACTCCCCTTTTGTCAGCACAAAGTCTTCTAATTCCTTATTGACACTTAAAACCTTTGTTTTTTCTTCTTTAACTGGAATATTACTTATCTTTTATTTACTAAATGATGAGTAAGAGAATCTTTCAGTTGAGCCTAGGTTAACATCATCTACTTTATTTTCTAGGGAAGCAGTTTCAACTTGAGATTTTTCAGTAGAATATTTTGAAACTAAAACTTGTTTTGATTCTAAAGTAGATCAGGGTACCTTTTTCTTTGGAATTTACTTTTTATGTAACTTATTCACTGTATGATATGTGGCTTCAGTTGATCTCTGTTTTCCTTTTGCATCTTTAATGATCCTCTCTGGGTCAACAACTGGAGTCAAAGTAGGTGATCTATGATTTCTCCTTGTAGTAGGAGGTCTTGAAACCCCTCTTATTTTTTGTGGAGTCACCAGGTGAACCAATTTGCAGTCTTCTTCAAGTCATCAAATATTGTTCACCATCAAGAATTGATCATCAACAATTTAAAACAAGAGACTCGGGAGAATACTTCGTTTCAAGGCCTTCGTCTCCCAACAGATGCACCAAAATATGTTAGCGCTGGAATCAACACTTGGATTGCTTCAAGTGCTTGACCAGTCACATCCTAAGCTCTAGGGAAATTTAATGATTTGGATTATATAATTGGTAGGTGGTTTAAGCTCTCAATCACTGACAAGGGATTTCAGTCAAATTCACTGTCACACCAATGAGGGTATTTAGACCTGATATGGTAGAAAAAGGTAATGTAGCTTATGGCAGGAGGAACGTGTGGAATAATTAGAAGGGATAGTGGGTCTGCAAGGCAGAAATCCACTGCTTTGATGAAAAATAACACAAGAAATAGTTTGACAATATATCAACAAGAGAAGGCTATATCAAGACTTACAAAATTCTTATTGAATATCAAGAAAAGTTATTGTCATAAGGAATGCTCTTTAAATAGTCATTATATATATCTCATCAAGAAAGCATACAGAGTAAGACTGATAAAATTTGATAAGATACATATCACATCAAGAGGCTCGTAAAAACATACAACAACATTTGAAATTACAAACTGCAACTCAAGAGATTTAGGTGTGGAAACACATAAGAATTATCAACAATACACATATCAAGTTGGTTATAAGTCCTCAAAAGTATTCTTCAATAACATTAACTGAAAACAATATACTAATCACATGAGTATAATATTCACAAACCACGAACCTTTTCTCCATTGAGTTTCATCATATATATACAAAAGATATTATGCTGAAATTTCCACAAAAAGTGTGAATCTATTCTAGAGAAGTTATTACATTCTTATACGTAAGGTGAGGCTTATCTTTAACCTTAATACAAATTATTGCAACATAATAAAAATAAATAGCGTGATGGCATATAGTTTGAAGTGGCTGGAATGATGTGGCAAGTTGCTGGCAGACTGCTCCTCTTTTCCGGTACAACCACTTCCTCAAAAAGTGCAACTAACAGCTGAAGATGACATTTGGTTGTTTCCCTAAAAAGTACAAAACAGAATTCTAAAATTTGGAAGGGAACTTAATCAATTGACACCTGGCAGCAACTTATTTTGTTGATACTATATGCATGTAGTTACTCCTCATTAGAACCCTTCAAGACTTGAAAAAAAACTGCCTCCACTTCCTTCATACAAAAAATTAGGAAATAATAGCTGCCCTTTTCAGAAACAGGTATCTATTGCCGGAAATTTTGCAAATAGATGCATTTGTTGATTAAGCCAAAAATGTGTGTACCTCTCCTCCTTTGACTTTCCTGAAAGGATTAAACAAAATCAAGTATTGAAGCAAAGATTTTGAAAGACTCTACCTTAGTGAGCCTTTTAGTTCTTCTTTTTCCTGTATGCTTATGTTTCTGAGCTCTGGTCCTCTTGGCTTCCTTTACTGGGCTTTCATCAACATTAATGATTTCATCTCACTGTCTAGGATTAGCAATGAGTTGTATATTCAGTCTAAGCTTGTTTTTAGGCCTAGTGTGAGGCCTTTTGAGGTATGGGTTGGGAATATAGGTAACCCTTCGTCTCTTCTGCATCATACTACTAGACTGACCTTCTTCATACTCTGTCTCTGAGAAATCTTCATCGTTGTTGTCTTATTCAAAATATGAATAGGAGTGAATGACATTCTTGTCCTTTCTCCTGGTAGATGTCTTGGATGTCTTGAGAGAAGAAAACAACTAAGCTAGTCTTGGTTCCTCTACTGAAGGAGTGTCCATGTTTTCTTCTTTCTCTTCTGCAACTGCTGGAATAGATTGTTGAACTGGTACTTCAGGGTTGGCTTCCTCTTAAGTTTCTTCTCCTATGATCAACTTTATTATGCCTTTATGTCTTGAGGAAGAAACTCTTTTTTCCTCACCTGTAGGCTTAACTTATTTGCTAGGCTGAGTTTTCCCTTACTTGAATCTCATGGAATGTTCTCTAATGAATGGTGTTAAAGTTTGTGATTCCTTTGGATATTTCCTTGTATAAACCCTTTCTGCTGGTTGTACCATTGATATGGGAGTGACAGGTCCAGTTTTGGCTCTCTTAGCTGAAATTCTAGTGTGTCTACTAGTTTATGGGATGGACTGAGCTAGTTTTGAACTATTTGGCATAGGTGTCGTGCCAGTTTTTTCTTGGGCATTTTGCTTCTTGGGTCTCCCTACCCTACTCCTAGAGTTGATACTACCAAATCCCTCATCTATTAGGAATTTTTCCCAGGTAGTCCTTTTCTTCTTAAGGTGATATAAAATCAACATCTTGATTAAACACCTATGATAGAGGTTATGCAGAGAATAGTTAGGGATTTTCTACAACTTCGAAGACATTTTAAGCAAGGATTTGTATATAAAGAAAGGAAAATTCAAAAGTTTGGCACCTGATATGTGAGAGAGAAATCTCATTTCGTATTCATGGAAAGAGGAGAATCTACCTTCGCAAGTGATATAACATTTCACAGTGGTTATTACATGCTGCCATTCTGGCCTAAAACAAGAAATATACACAGTTGGAGTCCATTTGATATTCACATGCTTAGGTTTGAGGAAGGCACTTAATTATGCTTGCAGCATTTTCTTCTTGAACCAATGTTTTCCAGTGGTTGAAGTCTGAGTAGCCCTAGCTATAATGGTTTCAGTGAATTTGAAAGTATTTCTCCCAAGCTTGACTTTCTCCCCATCAAAAATTTCAACAAAGGCATGTGCAAGAGCTACATTTTCCCCTAAGAATTTCTGCAGAAACTTATACCAACCTACTGTCTTAAATTTGGGTTTTGCTCTAGCATCAACAAACCTAGCATTTTCTGGCTCAGACTAGTTAACGTTTCTACCTTTTCCCATTCTTCTCAACACCTAAGATCCCTCTTTGCACACAGTTGTTCAACCTGGAGGTAAAACCCTACACGCAACCCTAATTTCTTGCTTTGGGATGATAAAATGGTTGTTGGAAAACACAACTTTGTTAGCTGTAACCTTCACAGAGAACCTCGGTCATGAGACCAGTGAACCCAAATCTCTAGAATCTGTGCCTTTAATCACGGTATGGTTTAATGGCATGATTTGAAATGATTCAAATACAAGCTCCAAGTCACCCCATAACACATAACACTCTCCTGCATCATTTAATAAATCGATACCTTGTACCTTAATTTCTGCTTCAGCCTTAATAAGGTAGCTATAGGTTAGCTCCATCAATAATATAATCATTACCCTATAATATTTCTTCTAAGTCAAAAATAATTTCCCTTTTTAAAAATAATAACATATCATAACATAGAATATCTTCAATTAATTTCAAAGGACAATGAGCTTTCCTCTTATAAATGTTATTTGTAGCTCCTTATGCATTTTTGGAGAAATAGTTGCCTTTATCTTTGTGTGACCAATGAAAATAGGCTCCTGAAGAAATAGATGCCATTTTCTCTGTGACACCAATGTAACCTTCAAAAGGGTAGTTATTAACCCAGAAAGAGCAGCTATTATTTTATTACTAAAATGACCAATAACTTTTGACACTAACCTAAGTTAAAATAGTAGTTTTAATTTCTTTTATGAATCTAAGACACAATACCACCTATAAAACTTAAAATTATTTTTGGTTTGTAGACTCCTTTTGGATTTTGTTGAAGATGACTAGAACTTTGACATAGGCTAGGGAACAAGAAAAATTCGAAAACAGTGATACAATGGCAGTCAGACTATTAACATTTACAGTGCTAACACCATGTGTGTAGATGCTTGGATTTGTATATGCGCAAAATGTGCATGATCATCTTGTTGATGAAAAAACAGCAGTTCAGGGGTGGAAGGAAACTAATTTGGTGAGCTTGGTGTCCAACCATAACATGAGGCTCAATCATAATGCACTAAGAAAAATACTATCCTGATCCGATATGATGGTATGTATGATATCAAAATATACCTACACCCATTCGAAGAAGAGCTTTGCAATGGATTTTGTTGTGATACTCTTTTTGTAGGTAGTTAGGATGGCCATCTTAGAAAATCTATTGACAACCACAAACACATACTCATTACCATGCTTGGTAGAAGGAAGGCCACACATATAGTCCATCGAGATGGATACTTGAGGCCATTCAGGAGTAGGAAGAAGGGTATCCATTCCTTGCTTCTTAATGGGTGGTTTTTCAATGGTGCAGGAGGTGCAAGACCTGATATACTTTCAAACATCTTGTTGAATTTTTGGCCAATAAAAATTATTTTTTGGTACTACCATTATCTTTACCACACCAAATTTTCCTACTACGCAACTATAATGTTCCTCCTAGATAATTTTAGCACACTCGCTTGAAGGAACACAAAGGTGTACCAGGTAGTACAATAGTGCATCTTGGAGGTGGAAGTCTAGAAATTGCTTGCCTTCCATTAACATCTCATATGTGGAAGAAAATTTTGTATCATAGTTGTATATTTTTGTCCATCCAAAGGTATCATGCCCACAAGAGTTGAGAAAGGTGGTCAATGCCACAACTAGAGGCTGACTAAGGAAATATGCAACGTGATTAGTGCTACCCTTCATATATTTAATGTTCAAATGGAATTGTTGTAGGGATGTGGACCATTTATGATGGTGGTCGTTCTGCATTACCATATGGAATGGATTTGTTTTGGGAAGGTCGGGGAATGGATTTGTTTTGGTCATTAGCATTGCCATATGGAATCAGATGCACATTGGAAGTGTGTCCTGTAACAATGAGTTGGTAATTTTTCATTGAGTGATCTGAATTTGAATGTTAGTTTTGTTGTGCTAATTTCAATTTCATATATAAAACTTATATATTGATATTATGCTTGATGTACAAGTTCCCTTGTTGCTTATGTGTGTCAAAGAGGTAATTGAAACTGAATTTTATGAGTGAATTTGAAAGCACAAAGCATGAATTTAAAAGGCTAAATAGAATAAACATAAATAACAACAAACCATCACATTTGATCCATTAAAATAGACTTTTGATGAAGGATTTCACCCCTCCTAGGCTACATCTCCTTGGTCCAGCTTCCATTGCTTGGGCCTCTGTATTATCTCAATTGTGCTAAAATTGCTATTTACATGCATGAAATTCTCTTGAAACCTATTCCAATGAGTTCAAAATTTTGAAATCTATCAGAAAGGACTATTTATTTACTCAATTTTACCTTCATATTCTCTAGGCATGGCCTTCCCTCCTGGTGGCCCTAGGCTTCAAAATTCTTCAAGGCAACAAAAACCTCTATAAACTTTCTCCTCCGCCTCTGCAACATGTTCCAATGTGTTCATGGCATTCCAATTAGCCAAGAATGACTCTTTCCGAGATAAATTTGGTTGAAATTTACTTATTTATGGAAAAAACAAATTTTCCCCCAATTTCTCCTCCAAATCTGAAAGGACTCCAGCTAATTCTGACAAATTTGGCAGAATCTCTGTATTTAGCATCGTCGCTATTTCTACTGCTAATTAGGAGGAGGTTTAATTAGGCTTAATCCTGAATTACATGGGATAATTTCACTTTAAATCCGCGTTTATGGTTTAGTTTGGAGCTTGGTTATATCGTTGGATCACGTGGACGAAGGTTGGCCTATGGGGCTAGCCCCCTTCTTCCATCATCGGAGTCCGCAATACCCTTATATTACAAAATCGACACAAATATTTTCAATGAACCGGGCCCATGGCCCATTGGTAAAGGCACTCGGTGTTTGTGGGGAGGTCACAAGGTCGAACCCTGACCTCCGACCCATATATATATCTTGAAATGAATTTTAAAAAAACTTTGAAATTTGCACCATTGGATATATAAAATATATCACCCTTCGAACTATGATATAATTCTCCTCTATTCATAATATATATTGCTCCATGTGAATTTCAAATGTGGGACATGCAATGTTTAATTATATATATGCCAATGGAATCGAACTTAGGATAAGTTAAATACACTCCACCTTAATTAAAACATTTACCACCGGTATAATGAAATGCCAACCAATTCAAATTCGGACTTAGGATATAACATATGGTTGCAGACTTTAGGTTATAAAAATATGTGGAGATTAATAATATTTACTAATATTCTAATCAATATTAAATATTAATACATATATAATTATATAATATAACATATGATAATTAACCAATATATATATATATATATATATATATATATATATATATATATATATATATATATTAACCCAATATTAATAATAAAAAAGTAATAATTTCCAACACATAATATCATGAACCCAAAATTCAACCTTAGGAGGTCATTGGAAATTTTACCTTCACAAACCAAACTGGCGAATCCAGTAGTGACACTTGTCACAGTCCGATTGGACAAAAACTGAAGAAGATTCTTTGAATTCTGACTGGGCTGCCATGTCATCAGCCTGTACCTATTCTACAATTTAAAAAAAAATTTGTTTGTTCTAAACGGTGATGATCATACCATAACTTCCTCATCCAAACTCGGTTTTCAACGAAATGAGTTGCTTTGGATTCCTGGTGACGGTCTGGTCGTTTTCGTTCTAGTTTCATTCAATTTGGAGCACTTGCATTTTTGAGCTAAAATATTGAGCCCTCTAATCATTCCTCCCCACTAAAAGCCTTTTGGACCCCAAAATATCTCTGATTAATGATCATGTGGATGAGGGTACTATTCCCTCACCCTTCTAGTCTCTATCCATTGAAATTTTCCCAATTTCATCATTTGGAGATTTTCACAAAAAGTTAACTTTTTCCTTGATTCTTACGACCTTATCTTGCTATCATTAACACTGTCATGCTAAAATATTTCTGAATTTTCAGAACAACAATCTATTCTTGTAGAAACCATATTTTTCCTACCTTGGACAACAATCAAAGGAAACTTAAAAATTTTCTCACCTTGCACACTGTCACCATGGCGATTTTTAGTTGATCTCGCTTTGTACTTGCGTCGACACTTGACCAAGTATCTTCGCCATTTCCATGTACCTTTTGGAAACCATAAACTAGAATTTGTGAAACCCATGCCTTCTTTTCCAAGTTTCTTTGTCGCTTTCTCTTTGACCTTTGCATTCTCTTACACCGGCATCTTGTTTCCAACACTGCTCAACACTACTGTTGATTGCTGCAAATTTTTTCATCTTGTTCACCTTCTGTCAAAGGAAACCTGTTAACATCCTGGAAAAACTCATTACAAGCATAGGCATATATTTGAAAAGTGTGATTCAAAACATTTCTTTGTTTGATTATCAACAATGTCAAGTTCTGGCTTACATTCACTATCCTCTTCATTTCACTTTCATGTATAAGAGACAAACTTGTCTTCTTCTTATGCGCTCTAATTATGTACTAAATTCCATCCTTAAACAAGTGATACTTGTTCTCATGGTGATGAAATATTGCTTTCCTATCATATAGATAAGGACTTCCCAATACAATACCTAATATCTCAAGCAACACCACATCAAGCTCAACTTCATCTAGAAAGTTTGAGTTGATGGAGAATATTAGTAAGCACTTCCTTATAACCCGCAAGTTTACATTCTTGCATATTGTTAGTATCTTGTATTCACTATATCACTATATGACTATGGATTTTCTACAGTCTGCTGAAAATAAACATTCCTTGACTATCATTTTATTTTCAGAAATCTCATTGCCTTCATTATTTTCCATTTAACATATTTTCACTATCTCTCATTTCACCTATTCATATCACCCTCTCACTCTGAAAACCCATGTTTGACCTTTATCCCTCTTTTCACCTTTTTTCCCCTACCTAACACTCCATTTTCCTCATACAAACCTTCCCCCCCCTCATTCATTTCCCTCCTTTCATTAAAACAATGTAAAAAACCCTTTTTTACATTGTTTTATGATAAAAATATTTTATTTGGACCCACACTCTTTTAAATAGATCTTGTTTTGTTTAAAAGACCCGATACCCTTATCTATGTTTTTTAATCCCCCCCACTTTAAAAACCTGGATCCCCGCTCCCATATAACCCTCGCCCCCGTACATTAAGCGCTTTCACTTTAAAAATACCCTGAGCCCCACTGTGTATATACCCCACTGTGTTATTTTGGCGCCCCTGCAATACAAATACCCTGCTATAATAAACCCTCTGCCATGTATACTCCCGGGCTCCATTGTCCAAACCTACCCGTCGTTCCATCAAACCCCGACCACCATCGTATCACCTCCGCCAGATCCAACGGTCCATGATCGTTGTCACACATCCAACTACGCGGGGGTTAAAACCTTTGAACCCTGCAATATCAGCGGTATTACTGCCTGTCCTCCATGCCATGCGTCACTCCTTCTATGGTATCACACACCCTCAGCCCCCACCTCCATCCCATGCAAAAACCACTTACCACCCTCCCGCCATAAACCAAAAACTACTGGCCCCCGTTTAAGCATGTAAAATCCTGAATCTTTGCGATAAGCCTCGTCCGCCATATGCGCCCCTGTAACACTCCAAAATGCCTAAATGTTAGGTCCCTATATTACTAGTATAGTCCCTTATTGTTGTTAGCGTAACCCCCTAATTGTTATTACTGTACCCTTGTAACCCCCATATTGTTATTATTGTGCCCTTAAATTATTATTGTTAGGTCGTCTAAGATTACATTGTGGCCCCACTAGGATTACATTGTGGCACCATGGAATCTTATATATAGAAAGGAGGTTTTGTAATTTGAATCATCCAAGAATTGTTCATTCCTGTAATGTATTGGAGGTTTCCCCCTCGAAGTGGCTTATTTCTCAGGCGTTGATATCTCTTTTCTTCTCTTTTTGGAGCTGGTTTCACAGCATTTGGTGTCAGAGCTTTGAGATTCTAGGGTTTCGCTGCTCCAAACAGGTCATCGTGGCATTTTCGCTATAAATTTTTTTCTACGAAGGTTCAGAATCTGAAATTTTTAGAGTGTGAAGCCAAAATCCTGAGGAACATCGTCGCAAAATTTCAAAGTTTGGTTTGTAATATTTTCGGAGATATGATCTGTGAAAGTTAGGCCATTTTGCAGGCTCTTGAATTTAACCTAAACATGTCATCGTGGTATTTTCGTAATAACCTTTTTTCTATGAAGTTTTAGAAGCTGAAATTTTTAAAGTGCGAAGGCGCAATCCTGAGGAACATCATCGCAAAATTTCAGATATTGGTTCGCAATATTTTCAGAGATATGATATGTGGAAGTTAGGGCTTTTTAAGGCTTCAGAATTTCATCTCAATGAGGTGATCGTGGGAAATATTCATATCTCTCTCTCTGAGCATCGGATTGGAATGATGTAAAAAGTCACCGCGATTACATAGATTGTAGTTTTCGTTCTATAAATTTCAGAGCCAAAGGAGGAAACAGTGACACGTGGCAAGTCGTACAAGTTCTCTCTACTGAACCAGTCCAAAATTGGGTCATTGTGGGGGATTGGACATAACTTTGTCTTGAAGAATCCAAATCAGATCAGACCTATGGCATTTGAAAGAAGCTTTAGAGGGCTACTATAGGGCGGAATTTCAGATATTGAGGATCTGAAATTATAGAGATAATTCAATTTCAATATCGAGCTCCTCAAACTCAAGTAAAAGGTGTGTTATTTTTTTTTTCCCAATTGCATAAGTCTTGTTTGAAGAATCAAGTTGAATTGATTCCAAGGGCATATTGTAGAATAGATATTAGTATTGGACTCTAAAATGGCCCCTAAAAATAATTCAACACCCATTAAGCCTTTAGAAAGCTCTACTATGACTCATGAAGACGAATAATGGCAACATGACATATCAAAATTACAAGAGCAAGTGCAACAAATTTCGCTCTCGCAAAGAGCAACAAAAAATGACATGGAAGTTTTGAAGAAAGGTGTGGAAACTAAGATGGATGGTTTGAAGAAAGGCATGGATGTTTTGAAGAATGGCATGGAATCTAAGATAGATGGCATGGAAGCTGGCATGGAATCTAAGATGGATGACATGGAAGCTAAGATCGATGAGAAAATGGAAAACATGAAGAATGATCTAAAAGCAGACATGGAAGGTTTGACAAATTTATACAAGAAATGTTTCCTAATGGTGGAAAGGAAGTCGAATTACGAGGTATTGCGGGGAAGCTGGGAAAGATAATAAGCTTTAATGTCATGACAAAGCTTCTAAAGAAAGAACAACGAGGCATAATTGCACAATTATGCTCACTAGAAGTTCCAACATCAAAATCATCTATTTCTGCAGATCTCCAAAAAGTCTTGGACAATCATTCCAAGGTTTTTAAAACTCCAAAAGGACTCCCACCTATTCGTGATCATGATCATGCTATTCATTTGATTCAAGGAAGTGTTCCTCCAAACATCAGGCATTATAGATATCCTTATGTCCAAAAGAGCGAACTTGAACGTATGATTGCAGAAATGTTAGAGGCAGGTATAATTCAACCTAATCAAAGTTCTTTCTCTGCTCCTGTAGTATTGGTACACAAGAAGGATGGATCATGGCGCATGTGTCCGGATTACAGGGAGCTCAATAAGCTCACCATTAAAGATAAATTTCCCATTCCTATGATTGATGAATTATTGGATGAATTACATGGAGCAATTTATTTCACCAAATTGGATCTTCGTTTAGGGTATCATCAAATTAGAATTAAGACTGAAGATATTCCGAAAATAGCATTTCGAACTCATGAGGGTCATTATGAATTTTTGGTCATGCCTTTTGGCCTTACCAATGCACCTTCTACATTTCAAGGGTTGATGAATTCCATTTTCAAACCCTTCCTTAGAAAATTTGTGCTAGTATTTTTTATGTTATACTAATCTATAGCAGGTCTTGGAAGGATCATGTTCAACATGTTGACAGGGTGCTCAAACTATTGCAGGAGAAACAATTATATGAAAAAACATCCAAATGTTTCTTTGAAGTACAAGAGGTTGAATATCTAGGTCATATTGTATCTCAAGAGTGTGTTAAGGTAGACCCTAACAAAATTAAAGCCATTAAGGAATGGAAAGTCCCCACAACCATAAAGCAATTGCAAGGATTTCTTGGGTTAACAGGGTATTATCTAAAGTTTGTTAAGAATTATGGGAGAATAGCAACACCTCTAACAACATTATTGAAGAAAGATGCATTTTCATGGACTCTTGAAGCAACTAAGGCATTTGAACATCTTAAAGAGGCAATGTGCCTAGCACCAGTCTTAGCTACGCCAGAATTCACAAAAACCTTTATTGTGGAATGTGATGCTTCAGGAAATGGAATTGGTATTGTTTTAATGCAAGAAGGAAGACCCATTGTTTTTGAAAGTCGTCCAATCAAAGGAAAGTATTTACAGAAACCTATTTATGAGAAGGAAATGTTAGCAATATTGCATGCGCTAAAGAAATGGAGAACTTACCTAATGGGAAGACACTTCATGGTAAAAAATTATCATGATAGTCTTAAACACTTTTTGGAACAAAGACTATCTTCAGAAGAGCAGCAAAAATGGGTCACAAAGATGTTGGGTTATGACTTTGAAATAATATACAAAAAAGGGAAGCTAAATGTTGTTGCAGATGCACTCTCCAGAAAGAATGAAGAGGTGGAAGCATTGCTTTGTGCCATTTCTATTATCCAACCAGATTGGATAACCGAAGCAAGAGATGAATGGAAGAAGGACAAAGATGTATGGACACTCATTCAAAAGTTGCAGCAAGATACTAGTACATCTGATACATTTAGTTGGAAAAATGATTCCTTATGGTACAAATATCGCTTATATCTTTGTAAGAATTCCCAACTAAAACAAAAGATTCTTTTGGAATTTCACACTTCTCCTTTAGGAGGACACTCGGGTTTTTTAAAAACTTACCACACGGTGAAGAAAGAATTTTTTTGGGATGGCCTTAAATCTAATATTCAAAAGTTTCTGGCGGAATGTTTGGTTTTACAGCAGAATAAAGTTGAGACAATTAAGACCTCAGGTCTTCTACAACCTTTATCCATTCCAAGTCAATGTTGAGAGGAGATTTCAATGGATTTTATCATAGTTTTACCTAAGTCCGAAGGAAAGAGTGTCATCATGGTGGTAGTTGATAGACTTACCAAGTATGCACACTTTTGTGCATTATCTCATCCATTTAAAGCAAGTACAGTTGCTACTACATTTATGGACACAATTCAAAAGCTACACGGAAACCCAAGGGTTATTGTGAGCGACAGAGATCCCATTTTTACTGGAAATTTTTGGACGGAGTTATTTTCTTGTTTGGGTACTCAGTTAGCTCATAGCTCATCTTATCATCCTCAATCTGATGGTCAAACTGAGATAGTAAATAAATGTTTGGAAGGATATCTTCGTTGTTTTGTATCTGATAAACAAACACAATGGGTCAAGTGGTTACCTCTCGCTGAATGGTGGTATAACACTTCCTTCCATACTGTAGCAAAAATGACCCCATTTATGGCACTTTGTGGATATCATCCACCATCCATCACATCATCTTTAAGAGAAAATTCGAAGGTTCAAGCAGTGGAAGATCACATCGAGCATCAACAAGAAGTTCTCCAACTCTTAAAGGATAACCTGAATTTGGCACAAAATCGAATGAAACAACAGGCAGATCAACATCGCAGTGAGAGAAGTTTTGATGTAGGAGACTGGGTATTTTATGGCTACAACCATACAAACAAATGTCCCTCAAGCAAGCTAAGAAGGATAATAAATTATCGCCAAAGTACTATGGTCCTTACAAGGTGTTGCAAAAGATTGGTACTATGGCATACAAATTGGAGCTTCCTGCTTCTTCGCGAGTACATCCAGATTTCCATGTTTCATGCTTAAATAAGGTTATAGGTGAAAATCTTTCAGTTCAAACAATATTGCCAGAACTTGATGAGGAAGGAAAAATCATATTGGAACCTGAAGCGGTCACGGAAACAAGAACTCGAAAACTACGGAATCGATCAATTTCAGAGTATCTCATCAAGTGGAAGAACTTACCCACTGAAGATTCTACATGGGAGGATGAGAATTTTATACAGAAGCACCTAGAGCTACTCAAGCATTGAAGACAACACTTTTTTGAAGGAGAGGGGCATGTTAGGTCCCTATATTACTAGTATAGTCCCTTATTGTTGTTAGTGTAACCCCCTTATTGTTATTATTGTACCCTTGTAACCCCCATATTGTTATTATTGTGCCCTTAAATTATTATTGTTAGGTCGGCTAGGATTACATTGTGGCCCATGGACTCCTATATATAGAAAGGAGGTTTTGTAATTTGAATCATCCAAGAATTGTTCATTCATGTAATGTATTGGAGGTTTCCCCCTTGAAGTGGCTTATTTCTAAGGCGTTGATATCTCTTTTCTTCTCTTTTTGGAGCTGGTTTCACAACACTAAAAGCCCAAACCAACACAGGAAACCTGCAATCCCCCATCTTCCAGACTCTGTCCACAACAGGATTTAAATTAACAGTTGTTTTTAATGTGCAGGTGATTATACTTGGTAGAGAATGCATAATTTGCATTTATAAGTCCAAGAATTATTAAATTAAGGTTCCCTGGGTGACGATCCAGTACCCTTAATTATCAAGGGACTAGGAGTGCAAGGTTGAAGTAGAATCATCAATGGATCATGGCTATTGGTGGTTATTCAAACACTCCAAAGGCAACAAGAGTTCTCCATAGCGCAGGATAAAGAAAACAAATAGGTTTGCACAGTGGCTGCGCATAGATACAGGAAAATAAAGAACACAGTCACCAAATAGTGAAAGGATAAAGAAAAATTAGAGATGAAAGCAGGTTAAAGAAATTAAACAGAGAAAGCAGAGTTAAGGCAGAGACATAATCTGAGTTAAAGCCAAATCAAAGTTTTAAACACAAATCAAAAGCAAATCGGCAAACAAGACATATCTGAATGACAAGGCAAAACAACAATTACTTCTTCACAATCAAATTGGCTACCTATAGCCAAATTTTGGTTCAAACAACTACCACAGTTAATGAAGCAATCAGAGATATTTTTAGCAGCTCCAAAGTTATTGTAAAGTTAATATTAAAGCCAAAAATTCAAAAATATCTCAAAAGTTAGCTCAGTAGTTAAGTTAAAATTTATTGTTACAATGATTCAGTCAGTGATATTTTTCCTTGGACCTTGCATGGTCTCAAAGGTCAAGGTTACATTAACTATAACTAATACAAATCTGTCACCCTAGGCTAAGGAAACCTCCTCATTTTGCAGATAAATACTGCATGTATTTTTCATTTTTAGTGTTGGCTGGTTGGTTTGTTTCTGGTTGTGGGGTCGATTTCTATGTTGGATTTTGATCAGACTCTGAGTTGCAGATATTGTTGCACTGGAGTATTGTAATTATTTTGGACATCAGTAATACAAGCACGTTCACAGGATTCTTGAGCTATGTTAATGGTGATGTTATCCTTCTTTTTCAATGTTTTCTCTTTTGTTTTCCATGTTGTCCATCATTTCTCCGATAAAAGAATAGAAATTTTAGATTAAGATATGTTGTCTTGGCACCTTAATTTTGTCTGTTTCTTTCATCTAAATGTTTTCTTCTGCAAGGTCTGATTAGATAATTCAGGGGTGTCCTGCTCTTTAGTTCCACCTAGCTTGTTTCCTTGAAGTTTACTTAGTACAGTCTAGCCAAAGAATTTTATGGTTTTCCCTGTCCTTTGGTTTTTCTTAAACTGTTGCTTTAGAGGCCTTCTTTTAAGTTTGATTAAATAATGCAGGGGTGTCCTGCTCTTTAATTTCACTGACTGTTACCTTAAATGTTTTTCTTTGTCTGAAAGTAATAGCTAGAGAATTCAGGGGTGTCCTACTCTCTAGGATTGCTAGATTGTTGTCTTAAGGTTTACTTAGTAGAATCCAGCCAAAGAAGTTTATGGTTTGCCCTATCCTTTGGTTTTTTTTAAATAGTTACCTAAAAGGCTTTTCTTGTTGAAGTATTCTTAAAGGATTATTAATTTCCCTTTAGTTTTACTGATTTCCCAACTTGTTATCATTTCATATTTTATCTAATCTAAAAGATCCACTTGATATAGTTAGCTTTCCCTATGAAAACCCTTACAGAGTTTATGTACAATTAAAGCCTCTTATGACTCCATAGCCCAATGGATTAATGTTTCTCAGATTCTATCTATTCAACTGAAACAATAAATCAATTAATCAAACTATCTATCAACCATCAAAACAAAACAAACAAGTCCTAGAACTTCATAACTAGCCTAAAATCAAAAAACATAAGCATAAAGATAAATCATTTACAAATCATAAATATAGAGAGAGCCCTCTCTGAGTCCAGGAAGGCTAGGTCCTTGGGCTCCAAAGTGGTTTGATGTGGTTCCCTGCGGAGTTGTTCTTGCCAATCTTGCAAATCATGGGGATCCAACATAGTGGAAACCATACTGGGGAACTAAGTTATTAAAACAGCTTAATATTCCCTCAAGAACTCAAAAAACCCCTTTTCAAACTTAGATTAATCAAGTGTTAGCCAAGACTAGTATCTGGTTGCTGATGGTTGACAACAGCCTGCCTAAAGACAGTTAAAAAGCATCCACCTGGCGACTCCACAGTTCCGAGTAGGCCTAAAGACTCCACTGGCAGAAGAATCCAGACTAGCTGTAGAAAATGAAATAATCTTGTTCTCTAACTGATTGACAAATATGGATCCAAGAATACAATGCAGGTATGCTCTAATGAATAGAGAGCACATTCCTGGATTCCCACACAAAATGCCTCAGATAAATTGGGACACAAACCTACCTATGTTTCAAAATGAAAAGTTTGATGACCCCTTGCTACATCTCATTAAATTAAATATACACACATGGAGGTTGAAAGTTGAATGGCATGAGGATTGCCTCATGAAAATTTTCATGGTGACATTAGAAGGGGAAGCAAGGGAATGGTATGAAGGTCTGAAACCTAGTAGTTTGTTTTCTTTAAAATATTTTCACGAGGTGTTTTATGAGAATTATAAAGGAAATTGTCCATCTTTTTCATTAGCTAAAAATTATTGTGATCAGTTTGAAGATCTCATACAATACCTTATAAATATTGATGAAGATTTGGGAAATTGGCATCCTGAGGATATATTAGAGGAAACTCATTCATTTACTCAACTTAACTATCATGACAACCAAAAGGAGTTGGTTGAGGGTGAAATCAATCAAGAAATAAAGGAAGATCCACAAGATCTCTCTAAAGGGACAAGTGATGATTCTTCATCTCTTTTGTGTGAGGCTCAACAAGACATTCAGCCTTATGATCAGTCACAAAAGGAAGAGAACCATCGTAATTCTACCCAAGGAAAAATAAAAATGCCTCCTCCTTTAACTGATGAAGAGATCAATCAGATTCTAAACATACATCCAGCCTATAAAATTTTATGTAAAAAAGATCTTTCTATTTGTTCTACTGCTGACTTATCCACTAAAACATTTTTTCATGCAGAAACTATAGAACATATTGATAATGATTTTGTACTACCTTCTCAAGAGGACCTATTGCTACATAATGTTCCTAATGATGTCTTTCAGACAGAATTCAGTCCACTCAATCAAGGCATGTCATATTTTCTTAAAGACAACACAACAGTATATTATGAGGCTACCAAGACAGATGATCATGAAGAGAGGGAAGAGGTTATTTCTCAAAAGAATCCCAAGCACAATGAAGTGGAGCAAAGAATAGTCCTGGATGCAACTTACTATTTAAATCCACAGAGCTAGGTATTATTCCAAGATCCCTTTGCTGGTTTCTTAGAGGCATCTAAAGAGGCAGTACACTATGCCAGGAACGGTTTGTTGCAGAGTTTATAGAAAATCTTGAGCACTATTGTTCAGAAGAAGGAAAAATGGGAGTGTCCTTTCTATGGTTTCAGAATTCCTAAAAAGTTTAACAAAAAGAACCAATCATGTAGTCACTTACTAGATTGGTTGCATTGGAGAAGGGAGTTCACTTAGTAAAATATGCCTCCAAATATTAGATTAGGATAGGTAGGTGTGAAAATAAACTCGGTACTGTGAGAATCTTCTCAGTTTTTAAGTTTTTCATTATATATCACATTGCCTAGAGAGAAATCTCAGAAAAATTGTTACAAAAAAAAAAGAAAGAAAAGAAGAAAAGAGGGCAGATGAAAAGAAAAGGTAAAGCCCCATACCAAAAAAGAATATTTCTGAAAGTGTGCTAGTCCAAATGCCACTACTTTTGAAAAGGAAGTATTGTTCAATCATACAGCCTAATCATGATTGGCCAAATTTTGAATTTTTGCTGATAAGTTAGAAAATGAAGATTTGCCAAACTGTTTAAACTTGGCTTATCAGTAGGTAGATATAAAATGACATTGGTTCCAAAGTCTAAATCTAAACCAAAATGAAAAGTAAGGGATGAATGATAAATGAAAGATTCAGATCAAAGCCCTCAGTTTTTAGTTTTACTTTTTGCAAAATAAATATTGTGTGCAGCTTGTCCAAAATTCCACAAGTCATGACCATCAAACTGCTTAATCTTGATTTAGTCATGCTTTAAATTTCATGTTGATAGTTAGAGAATTAAAATATATCAAATTGTTTAATCTTGACAGATAAGTAGATTAGGTAGAGAAGAAAAGAGCTCATTAGTCTAATCTGAGCCTTTGGAAGTTATAAGGGTAGAAAAATAGATAGTTTTTGCTTTCAAAAGAAAAACATTGTCAAGGGTTTGTCAGTCTAAATGCACCCAAATGAAGTAAAAATGTTAGACTAGAATGTTGGGTAGGCAGAATTGATTTGCAGGAAGCATTTTTTTAGATGATTAATAAGTCATAGTTACAAAGAATTGAAGCAGATCAGCAATTGCAGAATGAAAAATTAGCCAAGTACAAATAAGGCACTGATCTATGAAGACCAGAGATATGAAATCTGAGGTTCTTGACACCTCCTAAGGAAGCTACCCTCCCTAGCTGGAGCCATTTTTAGTCTCCTATATTCACAGTATCACTAGATGACTATGTATTTTCTACAGTTTTCTGAAAATAAACATTCCTTGACTATCATTTTATTTTCAGAAATCTCACTGCCTTCATTATTTTCCATTTAACCTATTTTCACTATCTCTCATTTCACATATTCAGATCACCCTCTCACTCGGAAAACCCATGTTTGACCTTAATCCCTCTTTTCACCCTTTTTCCCCTACCTAACACTCCATTTTCCTCATACAAACCTTCCCCCCCTCATTCATTTCCCTCCTTTCATTAAAACAATGTAAAAAACCCTTTTTTACATTATTTTATGTAAAAATATTTTATTCAGACCCATAGTCTTTTAAATAGATTGTGTTTTGTTTAAAATACCCGATACCCCTTTTTATGTTTTTTAAGCCCCTGCGCTTTAAAAACCTGGATCCCCACTCCTATATAACCTTTTCCCCCGTACATTAAGCGCTTTCACTTTAAAAATACCCTGAGCCCCATAGTGTATATACCCCATTATGTTATTTTGGCGGCCCCGCAATACAAATACCCCGCTATAATAAACTCTCTGCCACGTATACTCCCGGACCCCACTTTCCAAACTTACTCGTTGTTCCATCAAACCCCAAACACCGTTATATCGCCTCCGCCAGATCCAACGGTCCACGATCATTGTCGCACATCCAACTGCGTGAGGGTTAAAACCTTTGAAACCTGCAATATCAGCGGTATTAATGCATGTCCCCCCTGCCACGGGTCACATCTTTTGTGGTATCGTGCACCCTCCGCCCAATACCATTACCGCCTCCATCCCATGCGAAAACCACTTACCACCCTCCTGCCATAAACCCAAAACCACTAACCCCTGTTCAAACGTGTAAAACCCTAAATCTCTGTGATAAGCCATGTCTGCCATATGCGCCCCTGTAACACTCCAAAAGGTCCAAAAGCCCAAACCAATGCAAGAAATCCGCAAGCCCCCATATTCCAGACTCTGTCCACAGCAGGATTTAAATTAACAGTTTTTTTTAATGTGCAGGTGATTATACTTGGTAGAGAACGCATAATTTTCATTTATAAGTCCAAGAATTATTAAATTAAGGTTCTCTGGGAGACGATCTAGTAGCCTTAATTATCAAGGGACCAGGAGCACAAGGTTGAAGTAGAATCATCAATGGAGAATGGTTGTTGATGGTTATTCAAACACTCCAAAGGTAGCAAGAGTTCTCCACAATGCAAGATAAAGAAAACAAAGAGGTTTTCACAGTGGCTGCGCGGAGATATAGGCAAATAAAGAACACAGTCACCAAATAGTCAAAGGATAAAGGAAAAATCAGAGATGAAAGCAGGTTAAAGGAATTAAATAGAGAAAGCAGAGTTAAGGTAGAGACATAATCCGAGTCAAAGCCAAATCAGAGGTTTAAAGACAAATCAAAAGCAAATCATCAAAGGAGACATATCTGAATGACAAGGACAAACAACAATTACTTATTCATAAACAAATTGGCCACCTACAGCCAAATTTTGGTTCGAACAGCTACCACAGTTAATGAAGCAATCAGAGATATTTTTAGCAGCTCCACAGTTATTCTAAAGTTAATATTAAAGCCAAAAATTCAAAAATATCTCAAAAGTTAGCTCAGCAATTAAGTTAAAAGTTATTGTTACAGTGAGTCAGTCAGTGATATTTTTCCTTGGGCCTTGCATGGTCTCAAAGTTCAAGGTTACATTATCTCTGTAATTATTACAAATCTATCACCCTAGGTTAGGGCAACCTCCTAATTTTGCAGATAAATATTGAATGTATTGTTCATTTTTAGTGTGCGTTGGTTGGTTGGTTGTTGGTTGCTGGGTTTATTGCTAGGCTGGATTTTGATCAAACTCTGAGTTGCAGAGATTTTTGCACTGGAGTATTGTAAATGTTTTGGACATCAGTAATACAAGCATGTTCATAGGATTCTTGAGCTATGTTAATGATGATTTTATCCTTCTTTTTCAATGTTTTCTCTTCAGTTTTCCATATTGTCCATCATTTCTCTAATAAAATGACAGAAATTTTAGATTAAGATATGATGTCTTGGCACCTTCTTTTTTTTTTTTCTTTCGTCTAAATGTTTTCTTCTACAAGGTCTGATTAGAGAATTCAGAGGTGTCCTGCTCTTTAGTTCCACCTAGCTTGTTGCCCTAAAGTTTACTTAGTAGAGTCTAGCCAAAGAAGTTTATGGTTTTCCATGTCCTTTGGTTTTTCTTAAACTGTTGCTTTACAGGCCTTCTTTGAAGTTTGATTAAATAATTTAGGGGTGTCCTGCTCTTTAATTGCACTGATTGTTACCTTAAATTTTTTTCTTTGTTTGAAAGTAATAGCTAGAGAATTCAGGGGTTTCCTACTCTCTAGGATTGTTGGATTGTTGTCTTAAGGTTTACTTAGTAGAGTCTAGCCAAACAAGTTTATGGTTTGCCCTGTCCTTTGGTTTTTCTTAAATAGTTACCTAAAAGGAATGGTTAAAGGATTCTTAATTTCCCATTAGTTTTACTGATTTCCCAACTTGTTTCCATTTAATATTTCATCTAATCTAAAAGATCCACTTGATATAATTAGCTTGCCCTATGAAAACCCTTGCAGAGTTTATGTACAATTAAAGCCTCTTATGACTCCATAGCCCGATGGATTAATGTTTCTCACAGTCTATCTATTCAATTGAAACAATAAATTAATTAATAAAACAATCTATCAACCAATCAAAACAAAACAAACAAGTCCTAGAACTCCATAACTAGCCTAAAATCAAAAAACATAAGCATAAAGATAAATCATTTACAAATCATAAATATAGAGAGAGTCCTCTCTAATTCTAGGAAGGCTAGGTCCTTGGGCTCCAAAGCGGTCTGATGTTGTTCCCTGCAGAGTTTTTCTTACCAATCTTGAAAATCACAGAGAGCCAACACTTATCCAACCCAAAGGATATGGTCTTGGATGTCTAATAGTTTCAAGGCCTAGTTGGTTAACCAAATCTTCGAAAATCAAGTTAGCTTGTGACCCATGTTTAGCCAATTTAATGTTTTAAATTGCTTGCATTAATTATCAACTGATGTTTGTAAACTGATGAAGTGTGATGCACTGTATTTTCTTAGTTAACCTACTTCTTACTTCGTTGTTTGTATTTTATGTTGTTTTTGGGGGGTTTTTGTTCTTTGATGTCTAAGAATGTTCAATCTAAAACTATAAAAATATTTTAAATGAATTTTAAGAAGGAAGAAAAGGAAGTGTTCCTAAGTTAATCTAATTTTCATAAAAATAAACCAAAAACTGTTGGCTAGTTAGAACCTAATTTGGAAAGCAGAGCATCTATTTTATCTTATCATTAGTCCTATTCCATGGAAAAAATTAAGATTGAAATTGCAGTTCTTGTCTTAATTAAAAGCAAAAAATGAAAACAACTAATTTACTTCTGTTACTCCAACATTCAATTATGAAGTATGACCTTCTTGAGATGATGTGTAAGCAACTGTCTGTACTTTAAATTCTAATGTCCTAGAAATGTAAGCAAAGGATGCAAAGGAAAACATCTAATTTATATTTAGCTACTCCCACATTCAGTTATGAAGTGTAATCTTCTTGAGATGGTGTTAAGTAACCAACTATACCTAATGATATAGAAAACCAAGTAAAGTATGCAGAAGGTAACTCAGTAATTGCATTCTTTAAACATTCAATCATTCAGCCTTAAAATATGATTAAATCAATCTCCTTGGAATGACCTTTAGGAATATCAGTGATGCAACTAAGTGATGATCTGAAAGAAAAATGTGAAAGCAGGTAAAACTCACTGTAAAAAACTAATGTATATTTGACTTTCTCCAACATTCAATGTGAATTATTACCCTCTTAAAGTGTTGTGTAAGAAGTCAATTATGTCTTAGTTTCTAAGTTCCTAGGAAGCAAATAACAATAAGCAGAGTAAATCCAATCACTATATGAATTAGACATTCAACCATTTAGTTTAAGATCATCATCTTGAAATTGCTTTTGAAAACATCCATTGACACAGTTAATTGACAATTCTATTCTAAGAAAATGAATGACAAAACAGTAAGGAAACTAGGCAACTGTGTATTCTTATTACTTCAATATTAATTTGATTTGAAAACATAGTTATCTATCTTCATGAAATATCTTAGAAGAACAAGGCTACACAATTGTGATTTAATGTTATGCTATTGATAAAAAACTGGAATGAAAAATTAACCTAATTAGAAAACAAATTTTCTAAAAGCGGAGTAATGGAAATTGAACTAAAAACAACAAAAGAAAAACCTCCTCCAGTGCAGGGGCCCTCTGAAACTAATTCGACTGAAATGCTAGCTGGTTAAGGATGCACTTAAACAATCATTGGCAACACAAACTTTGTAGTATGATAAAATGAAGTCTTGATACAGAGTATCAGCAAAAAGCTTAAACTTAACACTTAATTTCTGAATTGTCTTTTCGATTCTATACAACCGGTTTTTAAAGGAAAATAAATTAACTGTTTGTGAGATAAACTTGCTACAGGTGGCTAATTCGAATTAGACTTGCAATAGGACTATTAGACTCTTGATTTTCTAAGATAGAGCAAATCAAGAGTCATTCTGCTTTGGGATAACGTACTTTGACCATACCTTTGACCATGATCTTATGCCTACTTTTCTTTCTATCTGGACCGAGTGAATAGGATAGAATCCATGTGGAGATGATTCTAGAAATTCCCATGTGGCCGAAATCTTCATTTGACACCTGGAACCTGCCAGACCATGAGAGTAGCTATGGAATCCACAGTTAGCTGTAGAATAGGTTGCGTTCTGTAGCTAAATTGCAAAAATATATTCAAATATAAATAACATGAAAATATAATATGGAAATCAGTTTAATTCATCCTTAAGACAAAACCTAGCATTTATCATTGATTAGGGTCGGTGATCTTATGATAAATTGAGGGAAAGAGGTGAGAAAAGCTGTCAAAGAGAGGGTAATTATGAGGTTCAACATACCCCCACTGCAAAATCATTGCATGTCCTCATGCAACTTGCCAAAAATGTGAGTTCTTCTTCCCTATTGCATTTGTTCAGACACTTCTTCTAGCACATCCAATTTCCTTCTTTTGTTTATCTTTGAAGTGACTGTCATCCTGGGCCTTCTCATAAGAAGCTTATACTTGAGGTTAATGACTGCTCTGTGCAGTAACTTATTCTTTCTTTTCAATTTCCTGTTTTTCTTATACCACAATCCTAGATGCATAATGGTATTGTCATGAATTACCTTGTCCAACTTGTTTTGTTGCTTCAAGGTTTCATTCTCTTGTTTGATATGTTTGTTCAATATCTCTAGTACATAAATATCATGTTTGAGAGCTTTAACTAGAGGTTCTTGTGGATTGACAGAAGGTTTTGGGTTCATTGATGCACTTCTCTTCTCCAATGATTCTACATAATCATATATTATTTGTTGTACTGGGTCTATGCCAGGAGATCTTCTTCTGGGGCTACCTTCAAAATGATGAATAGGAGAATTTTGAGGACTTTGTGCAGGAGAAATGTTAACAGGAGATGGTATTGGGGTTTCCTCAACTAGATTTATAAGCTTTGTCCCTTTTGATAATGTTTTCTTCATAGAACCTCGAAGTCTAGAGCTCCTTCTCGGTTGTGGAGGACTTACATTCTCCTCAATTGTAACCTTACTCCTCTTTCTTATATTACCCCTTGTCTTGATTTGTTTCTGATTTCTGTCAGTTCTTCAGAGATTAGATTTTCATCATTATTTTGTAATGAATATTCAAGTATGTTTTCAACATTTATATCAGTCTTCTTTCTTCTACTTCTTCTAACATTATCTTCTTTAGGTGACTCTGGTGCTTCTTGAAAATTATTTATAATAAGGAAATCCTCCCAGGTGTCTCCTATGCATTTTAAATGAAACTCAATCAATATCTTTACCAACCCATGATGATGCATGGTGGTGTCTATGAACTGTATTCTCTTTTGCACATTTGAAGCCATCATTTTTAAACTATTTAGTAGAAAGAAAGGAAGATTTATTTCACCATTTTCTAATAAATTCATCAATAAACGGATATGGTAGACATACATGCAACCAAACCTTCCTTCACAAGTGATAATTTTTTGTAAAACATAGAGCATGTTCCTCCATTTACTTTTAATATTTGAACTGGGGATGCCTTTTCTAAAAATAGATACATCCATACCTGGGTTTTTGAGTATTACTTTCCATGATTCACTGTGGAACTCCTTATTTTTAAACCATCTTTCACCATGCCTTGGAAGTTCTGTAGCCTCAACCATGAATGACTCAAACACTAAAAACTTGATATCTCCAATTTCTACTTCGATGCCATCAAAAGACCGAGCAAAGGATTTTGTAATCTCCTTATGAAAATCATTGAATTTCTCTATGAACTTAAGCCATCCAGATTTCTGCAACAATTCTTTGATCTGTGGGTATCCTTCCATGTACTTTGCTCCCATCGGTTCTGATCTAACAATTAGCCCCATCCTTCTACTATGCAAAATTCTCAACCTTCAGAATTACCCTTTTGTTTTATGAAATGAATTGGCTGCGGATCTGATGAAAGGTTATTAAGGTTTTGTAGGAATAAATATATGGCAGGGGTTTTGGAGAGACGTAGACAAGTATGTCACGTCATAGGTCATGACCATTAATCATCAACGAGGGAGTTAATTATGGACCGTTATGCAACTTAATACAGAGGATGTGGCTGATATGTAGTATGATGGAGACTGCAATCAAATCAAATGATGATTTGTCAAGGAAACATATGAATGTCCATATTATACATGTTTGATGTTTTAACCTTGCTATTTAAAATAAATTTTTGCACTTTACCTTTTAGAACTTAACCTTTTCGTTCATTGTTTTCTTTGGTGTTGATCCTTAGGTACCCTTTTAGCATGTTGGTCTTCAAAACATAACCCTTCAATTCCTTGCAATCATCATGTGTCAAAACTGTTGAATAAGATGTGGCTGCATAATCGAATTAGATACAGAATGGAATCAACTGCAGAACGTGATCAGCTATAGAATGTATCAGCTGTGGAATGTACTATGTAAAAAAAATAAAGTATGGCTATGGAATATGAATGTGAAATGAAATGGAAGTGTAATATGACTGTGAAATGGAATGAATTGTGAAATAAAATGAAAGTGGAGTGAGATGGAATGAAATTGTAAAATGAAATAAATTTGCATATTATGAACTGCAATGAATGTAGTTTTGTGTCACTATTTATTACAGAAAATAAAATGGAAAATATAGGATGTCAGAAATCTCTGATTTTCACCCTGTATTTTCTGTATAAGTATGCCAATCATTGGTTTGTTTTCATACTTATACACTTTATTTTTTATGTTTTTTATTTTTATTTTTATTTTTTTTAATTTATTTATTTTTATGTATGTAGGAAAAATAAAATTTAAGTTAGTGAAGAAGAAGAATTCTTCTTCACTAACTTCATATCAATATTATCTTGGAAAATCTTGACAAACTCTTCTTTTGAAAGTGGTTTATGATATACTTTGAACCGATGATTATTCACAAGAAGAGGTACCTTTTCTCCATCTATTGTCCTTATCTTTACTGCTCCATTATCAAAAAATTTTGCAATCTCATATGGCCCAAGCCAATGAGTCTAAAACTTTCCTTGAAAATCTTTGAATTTTGAATCAAACAAAAGTGCACAATCTCGTGCCTGAAACTTCTTCTCCTTGATATACTTATCATGCCATTTAGCCCTTTGTTGTTGGACTATACTAGTTCTTTGAACTGCATCTTGCCTGATTTCATCAAGCTCATTGAGTTGCTCCAATATATGTTTATTTGCTTCTGATAAATTAAGTCCCAATTGGACTGCCATCTTGAAGGTTTGAATCTGAAACTCTATAGGGAACAGGACTTGCTTTCCATAAACAATTTCATAAGGAGTATGACCTGTTGTATTCCTCCATGTAGTTATGTAGGCCCATAAGGCTTCAGGAAGCCTTTCTGCCCAATCTCTTCTGTGTAGATGTACAGTCTTAGTGATAATTCTTTCAATTACTTTATTGGTAGATTCAACTTGACCATTTGCTTGTGGATGATAAGGAGTAGAATTTTTGTGCTTGATCTTGTAATCTTCCACGAGCCTTTTCACCACCTTAGATGTAAAATGAGATCCCTGATCTATCACAATTTCTCTTGGAACACTAAAACGAGTAAATATATCCTCAAAAAGAAAATTAACTACAGATTTCTCATTAGAAAAAGGTAATGCTTTAGCCTCTACCCATTTAGTGACATAATCAGTGCATACCAAAATAAACTTCTTTTGTTTAGATGAAGGATTAATAGGTCCAACAAAATCTAAGGCCCATTTTTCAAAGGGTTCTATGAGTACCTGAGGTTGTAATCGCATTTCGTTTAATGGAGCAGGTTTCCCTACCCTTTGGTAGCCGTCACACATTTTGACATATTCTTTGGCATCTCTGAATATGGATGGCCAATAATATCCTAAATGAAGGATTTTATAGGTTGTCCTATTGTCAGCAAAGTGTCCACCACAAGTTTCACCATGACATGCTTTAATAATTCCAGGCATTTCATCTTCTCGAACACATATTCTGATAATGAGATCTAGACCTGCCTTATACAATTCATTAGTAATCCATGAGTATCTTGCACTTAATTGAATTATTTTTCTTTTCTCCCTAGAAAGAAAATTTGAAGGTGATTTTCCTATAACTAAGTAATTGGCAATATCTACAAACCAAGGAGTCTGAGTAGTTATTGAAAAAATATATTCATCAGGAAATTTATCTTTAACTGGAGTGTCATCTTTGATATTTTGAATTCTAGACAAGAATTCAGCAACTGTGTTTTGTTTTCCAGGTTGGTCTAGAACATTAATGTTGTATTCTTGCAGGAGTAATAACCATCTTGTAACTCTACCATTAGTAATAGATTTATTCATTAAATATATAATTGTACAGTGATCTGTATGAAAAAAGGTTTCATAGCTTGTTATATAATGTCTGAATTTGTTGATAGCATGAACAACAACTAATAATTTCCTTTTAGTTACAGTGTAATTTAAATCTATGGGAGTCAAATTCTTGCTTGTGTAATAGATGGCATAGGGGATCAAATGTTTTTGTCCTAATACAGCTCCTAGAGTTGTATCTGAAGCATATGTTGAAATGTGAAAAGGTAGTTTCCAGTTTGGACCTCTTAAGATGGGTGCTTCAGAATTTTTTTCTTTTAAAGTCTCAAATGCTAACTGGAAATCAGGATTCCAACTAAATTCACAATCTTTGGTGAGTATTTTTAAGAGTGGGGATGTTATTTTGGTGAAATTTTCTATAAATCTTCTATAATATCCTGTGAATCCTAGAAAACTTCTAAAATCCTTTTGACAACTTGGAATTAATAGTTTGGAGATGACTTCAACTTTAGATTTATGAAATTTAATTCCATCTCCTGAAATGTGATGTCTTAAAACAATCCCTTCTGTAAACATCATGAAACATTTTTCATGGCTTAGTGAAAATTTTTCTTCCTTACATATTTTAAGAACCTTTTCCAAATTTTCTAAAGCTTCTTCAAATGTATTATCATAAACTGCAAAGTCATCCATATACACTTCTACGCAATCATGCATTAGATCATAAAAAAATTCTAGTACTACCCTTTGGAATGTTGCAGCTACATTGCACAATCCAAAAGGAAGTACTCGATAGGCATGAGTCCCCCATGGCCAAGTGAATGTGGTTTTATCTTGATCTTCAGGTGCTACCTCAATTTGATTGTAACCACTAAAACCATCCAGGAATGAGAAATACTTCTTACCTGCTAATGTATCTAACACTTGATATATAAAAGGTAAAGGAAAATGATCTTTTAGGGTAGCTTTATTAAATTCTTGATAATCAATGCATACCCTCCATTTACCATTATTTTTAGGCACAATCACCAAAGGGGAAACCCACTAACAGTCTGAAATTGGGTAAATGAAGTTTACATTCAACAACTTTTGCAACTCTTCTTTCACAATTTCCCTAAGATTTGGATTCATCCTTCTTTGAGGTTGTCTGATAGGTTTACAATTTTCCTCAATGTAGATGTGATGTATACAAGTCTTAGGACTAATTCCTTTCATATCAGTGTATTCCCATGCATATGCAGAAGAATGTTGTTGTAATGTTTTGATTAGATTTTCCTGTTGTAATTTTTCCAAGTTATTGTTTATGTTTAAAGTTTTCCCTGGAAAGATTTCAATTGTAGAGCTACCAAACTCTTCCATAGAATAAAGAGACATCTGCCTAGATGACAAATATTCAATATTGGATTTTTCTTGAAATTGATCATATTCATATTTTGGGGATGATTCAAAATTTTCTATTGAATTTAAGATTTGACTATCTTCACTAATGGTTGAAATAGTAAAGAGAGGTTGTATATCATTTTCATCATCGATCTATTCTTTGTCATTTATCTTTGTGATTGTTCTTGCTGGAGAATATAGAGTGAATTTAATAGTTGAGTTACCATCAGAAATATACATGCCACCAGATCTATAGCTAATGAAAGCATCAGTTGTAGCCTGTTAGTCATCAGTAATTTTTTCTTTGTATGGATGACTAAATACTTATCTTAGATTTCTAGAAACAAAGTTCATGAACATTGTGAGTTCTATAAATCTCACTGCCTTCATTATCCTTAGGATAATTTTTTCGCTATCTTATCATCCTATCATGTCAAGGTCTACTCACTAATCCCAAAAATCCCATCATGGGCTTATGTTATTCATCTTCACCATGTCTGGTCACCCTTGGCCTCAAGCCCACTATTCTTGTGTTTCCTAACCCCTCCACTGTTACCTAAGGTCACCATTTTTCACATAGGGATCCCAACTCAAGTTTTCAAACAAAGGCCAAGTCCAAAGAGCCTCCCACTAGGTCATTTAGGGTTTCATAGGCTGTAGGGTTGTTTGAATGACCTATGTCACTGTTTTTTTTATGTGTGCCAAGAAATTAAAATAAAAAAGGAGTAAGATCAGCAAGTGATTGTCCAAAGAAGATCAGAAGATCTTCCAAGGAAGGCCTCCTTGGCCAAACACAAAGTCTGCAAAGGAAAGCTACCCATTTTGACATTTCTGTAGAGGTATCATGGTTGCTATCAGTAGAGAACTAGGTAAGGTAAGAGGCCAACTCATCACTAAAGACATCCGCAACAAAGGAGAGGCAGCATGCCTATTTTTAGAGAAAAACTAGGGTTTTTTAGGGAATTTTCTTGGTTTCATGACCTCCATGGTTAAAAAATCAACAAGGCTTATATATTGATGTTTTTACACCTCCTCCTATCCTTAATTTACCTTCATAAACACTTCCCATCACTCCTATCCCTCAAAATCATCATTTTTCTACAAAACCTAGTCTGCTGCCACAATTTGACACTTTTTGAGACTAGGCCTGTGTTTTGACCTTTTGGACCCCTTCCCCTCACTCAATTCTTGAAATTCCACTTTCCCCTACTCCCTAAAATCTATCCATATCCTCCCTCTGCAAGGCAATCCCCTCCCTCTGCAAGGCAGTCCTAAATCCCCTACACCAAACCCTAATTTCCTCTTCCGAATAAGCTAGTGTTTGCCATGGAAAAGAGGCATAGGAGAAAAGGATCCATTTGATATATCATATCATCAATTATAATTCCATACCAGCTCATAAACATCATGCCTCCATCATTTTCCAAGAATTCATTCCAAGAGACAAGCTATGTGTCACACCTAGGGCTAGTTTTTCTCAAAAATGTGTTTTTGGCCAAAACAAGATGAATTTGGAAAAAGTGAGAGATTTTTTTTTCCATCATAGGGCCAAGAATAAAAACCTCCATCAATTTTTACACAGGTATCATGGTTTGGGAGCAATGTCAAAAATACAGGTGTCATGGGAGAATTTATGCACTGCTGGAGTGACCTTGGGAAAATCACGTTTTATCACAGTTGGAGTGTCCAAATGACTTGTTTGATGAATCAAAATATAACTAGACTTGAAAATATTTCCAATGAGCTATCATGAGCTCAATTTGGAGTTGAGGGAGGCATCCAAGAGTGGTCTGCACCAGCACTCTGCATTTCTGCACCATCATTCAGTACTTTTTTTTACCAGTCCTGGGAAAATAAATTTTTTACTAGGAAAATCAACTCCAAAAATGAAATAAATTATATATTTGGAAACTATACAATTCAAGCTTTCCAACGAGCTATCACGGGCCAAAATCCGACTTTGGGAAGGTCATCAAAACCTGACTGAAATTTGACCCTTTTTTTGGCACTACGCAAAAAGGTGGCGTTGCGCAAAATCCATGGGCAGGACTGCCCAGTGCTGCGCAAAGTTAAGGAAGGTGCCAAATTGCAAAAAAAGACTCCTTGATGCCTAAATTTATCATTTAAGGCACCTCTAAGGTTGAAGAGAATCTAAAATGCTGGTAAGTGTTATATTCTCCTAATCCCTAAGCAAAATTGAAAATTCATTTTTGGTTTTTTAGTTGTTGAGCTAAAAACCCTAGGTCATGTACACAAAGGGACCTTGTTCTTATAATCCTTCTTGGACCAATTTGATGGCATGGTTGGGTAAGGGATTTTAAGCTGTTACCATACTCTCATGATAAAACCTCCTCAAGCTACAAAGCCACTTAAACCCTAAAAACCCTAGCCTCCACACCTCTCACTCTCCAAAGTTGACTCCATCATCCTCTTGACCTTGTTTCATCAAGCCCTAATTTGAAAACAAAAATCTGATTAACATGTCATATTTACAATAATAAAGGAAGATGTAGTCAAAGTTTTGTAGACTAAACATAAAGAGGAAATGATGGTAGAAGAGAAAGAGCACACCAGCAGGATTACATGGTAATAATATATAATTATGTCATTCCAGTGATTACAAAAGTGAGCATAAGGTTTTCAAGAAGATCAAGAGAAGCCTTGTCCTCCAAAAGAAGATGACCAAACATTACGCAAGGAAGAGCATGCTTGCAAATGTAAAACTTAAAGAAGCCATCCTTGAGATAAAAAACCTAAAAATCCCAAATGAGCATGAAAGCCTTGGAATTTTGGCTAAGTATTCTCAGCAATTATCTAAAAACATCTAAGGAGGGTCTCCACCAATTTTGAAGGAATTTGGAGAAGATTTTGTTTTTTGAAAATTTTTGGTCTACTTTGCGCAGCACCACTGGCGCTGCGCAAAAATTTGGGGCATCATCTGGAGGAAAACTTGATATTTTTGGATTTTTCATGACCTGCACATCATCCACAAAAAAATTTCAAAGGATTTGGAGCTGTTTTGACCCCTCAAAAGGTCAAAAAACACCTTTCTGCCCCTGTTTTAGGCCTGGCGCTGTGCAAATGATAGGTTGGATATTTTTGAATTTTTGATAGGGTTACATGGAATGGATCAAGAAACCACAAGAATTTTTGGAAAGTAGACTCTTCAAAATTTCGAATGAGCTATCACGGAGCCAAATCCGATATCGGGAAGTGGTTCAAAAGCTAGTTGCAAGACAGCCTATTTTCTGCAAAAGTGGCGTTGTGCAAACAGACTGACATAGGCCAAAAAGTCAACAAAAGACATTGATTAATGGCAAAATGGTTTTTTAATATTTTATGGGCAAATAACTCCGGATTTGATTAAGGAGTTATGTTTTTTTATGTTTTTCATTTATTTCCTTATCTATTATGTGTCTTGGGCCTTGCATGGTCATTAAGCACATTTATGACATTTATGACTAAATTAGGGTTTCTGGAAGCCTCTTAGGGTTTCCACCTCCTCATTTTCTCCATAAATAGAGCATGAGGCTCTTATGTATTGTTTGGATTTTGATGACTTATGCTGAAGCAAATACATAGTCTCTTGGAGTTTTTTATGGAAATTTGATGTCTTGGAGCTCATGCATGCCCTAGTTTGCTTGTTGATGGCACTAGTAAATTTGGCCCAATTTCCGACAGTCAAAGTGTCGTTATTCCGACACATAATCATCGCAAGAGCGAAAACATGAGGCCGAACAAAGTGTGGTTTGCCTTAGAGTCGCAATTTCGACACTTCAATAAAGCGTCGGAAGAGCGACACTTGTTCCGACGCTTTTGAAGTGTCGCAATACCGACGCTTTTAAAGTGTCGCAATACCGACACTTTCTCTAAGTTTCGCAATACTGACGCCTTACAAAATTATCACAATACCGATGTCTTGTGAAAGTGTCGCAATACCGACGCTTTTGCAGAGGCGTCGCAATAACGACGCTTTTCAGAAGCGTCGCAATACCGATGCTAGGAAGGAACGTCGCAATACCAACGAAAATTTAAAATATTTTTAAAAAATTGACCATCACAAGATCGAAGAAAAGTGTCGCAAGGCGTCAGAAGACCGATGTTTATAAGACGTTGAAATACTGACGCTTTCAAAGCGTCAGTATACCAATGGCTGGTTATATTTAAAAAATAAAAATGAAATCCCTAAATTTATACTATTATGCGTTTAGATAACAGCAATTGTGAATCTACAACAAATTTTAACTTCATAGATCCTTAACAAACAAATACTGCTCTTCAACTCTTCTAATCACTACCCACTACCCACCTTAACTTTAATTCACAATCTATAAAATGATTTAATTGTTGTGTTCATATGCCTTCGTGACTTTGATGTGGGAGGCTTCTACTCTCTTCCTTTGCTACAATTTCACTATTATGCTATGCTTGCTCAACAACCTTGCTCCAGGTTCTGAAATGTTCCTCCTTTTATTTGAACGAGACTCCTCTATCATCCAGGTGCACGATGATGCAAACAGAGTTCTGCACAAATCTGGTATTTTCAATCATCTCAGCACAACTACGTACCCATCTAAAATAGACGCTCAGTAGAAGAATTCAAAAGTAGACAGTTTTTATTTGATATTCAAATATATCATCACAGAGATTAATTGCAACAACCAATGCAACATCTCTCTATGGCACGGGCTTGAATATCTGTTCCCTGAAGCAGCTCGGACCTCCCTTAAGGCAAGGTTTCTGTTGAAAAGTATTATGGTACCACAGTTCGGATCTTGGCACAGTGAAATACACAACTTTGGATATTTCTATGACTCTACTGTGGCAGCTCGGTTAATATTATGGAGGAGTTATCTATCGAACTTATCTATGGGACTAAACATATATTGCTACAAGACGGGACCTAATGCTACAAAATCTAACCTACAATGTCACTAGATGGAAACCTAACATACTACAGGTCCAGGGTAAAATAGACTGACATTATACAATATGGAAGTGACTACTATGACGTTGTCCTGCCGCACTATATCTAATCAAATTGAACACTGAAAACATGATATGCAGCATGTGACAATAAGACAGTGACTCTTATCAGGACCATGATGGTTAATAGACAGTGATCTTACATCATCTATTCACAGTGGCCTAAATTAGGCTTGCTAGGCAAGAACAAGTTGTTGGCCCCTAGGTGGCCTGATGTATTGCGTCTCATTGTATCTCTTTCTGCTAAACTCTTGATATTAATTGAATAATAAGAAGAATTAAGTTTGGGTTTTCCCCCTTGTGGGGATTTTCCCTAGTCTCCGACCTAAATACTGGTGTCCTTATTATCTTCGCTATTATTCTATTGTTCCTTACTGCTACAATGCATTACCGTTATGTATACTGCTGATAATGGTGGAAGGAAATTACTGTGATAAAAATTAAAATTAAAATCTAAAATTGTCTATTTGCAACAAATGCCCTAAAATTAACAACATGATAGATAGTGGTAACAACGAGAAGTAAGGAGATGGCAACTCCACGGTCAATCTACTGGTAGACAATATGCCTTCTCACCTCCAACGGATTTCTCATACTGGGTAACACACATCAAAAATCTGCTAGTGAGAATGGAATGCCTTAAATCTGAAAGAACAATTTATATCCAAATATTGAAGTGGAATCCATAAATCTCAATTTGAAACAGCTGTTTTTATAAATGAAACACCAAGAAAACTTACAAATCCAAAACTCACTCAAGGGCTACACCACAATACAATATGAAAAATTTTAATCATTGAAAATAAGCACGAGGAGATGAAATCCCAACAGACTTTATTCAAATAGGGGATGGAAACGCAACAAAAAACTCTAAATCTTTGGGTACATGTGACTCGGGCTTCCCAACCCCCTCACTCACCATAGTGGAGGCATTGTTCCAAGCCAAAATAATGGAGAAATGCATTAGACAGACCCTAAATTCTAGGCTACATGCTTATTTCTGAAGTTAGAGACCCTAAATTCTTCATTCGCAATCTTCAATTTAAAATTTAACATTTTTCACAGAGTATATAAAAATAAAAGGGCCTTCCTGAAATCATATTGTAATTTGTCATACCATGGTTTTCGAATTTCTTCAAGACAAAATTCAAGAAATCAAAGCATTTTTTGTTCCTTGTACGCATGAACACAGCCGCTGTAGATGTCGGCGAGCTGAGGAATGATCCATCCTTGGATTGAAGTTTCATTATTTTCTCCCAGTCTACTATTTCTTGCAGGCCTTCCAAAGAATAGAGTAACGTTATTGGTAAGGCATAGAGAAGATCAGGAGGAAGCCTGATCCAAACACCACCAAGGTAAAAGGTAAAGTTAGTCAGTTATCACTTTGAGAGATGGAAAATTTATCAATGATAGAGGAGAATGGTGATCAGATTCTAACTTTTGAAGCTTAGCCTCCCACTTTTCAATGATTTGCTTGATGAAAGGCAATTCATAAGGTAGATCCAGACCTAAGGCTTTAGCTTCTTTTAGCATTGCAGGGAATACTATTTCAAATCCACTTAGCCTGTGGCTATCAGCCTCCTCCTCTATTTTTCCAGCTTTTGTCTTGAAAAATTCAATCCCTGAAATATGTTCAAGTTAAAAACTCTTCACAGGAAAGAATATACCATAATTTTGTCACCATGTGAACATATGGAAAGGGAAATCCAGATATCAACATATTTCTACTTCAATCCCCTTTCCCCCACCACACACATATATATTTCAGTTAATACAAAAATTACATAAGGGCCTTGATTGATGTACACACCTTTTTGTACTTGTGACTCTCTAGTCTGCCATATAGTAAGATTAATAATACATGCAAGAGTAGCTAGTATTCTGTCATATGCCAAGAAATAGAATTCTTGATCCATCTAAAACGTATGTCTCAGCTTGAAGGACCTTTGAAAAACCATAAGGGAGAAGAACATTGACCCAATTATGAAGAAAACTTGGGAAAAGCAAATGGAGTTCTAGGATGGAGTCTGGACTATGCAGGTATGGAGCTTGAAGACCAAGAATACCATATTAAGTACTAGATGAGAGTATGAAGGATGTCATCTCAGTTCAAACTAGAAGGAAAATAGAGTAATGAAGACTTTAAATATCTCATAAAGTATGACAACAAATCTAAAGCAATGATGGCCGAGGAGCAAAGTTTAGTTTATCGTCGTTCCATGATCACAATCTTGAAGAGGAATCCACAAGAATTTAAGTAATCAGCTTGAAGGTATGAGATGTTTATCATACATTTTCTTATTCAATCTCAATGAGAAACTAATAGCCTATGAGGGGGAAAGACTCTTAAAACAATGTTTGTTCAAGGTATTCAACAAGTTTTTAAGTTGGTAAAAGAAGTTGCATTTGTGGGTCTTACAAATTCATGAAAAGAGGCATAGTGAAACTTGAAAGTGGAGGGGTCTTAACATTCCTCAATGTCAAAATTCTGTTATGGCAATGTCAAATGTATAGAGATCCAGCCTAGTACAAGTTCTTACCACTTAACCACGATTTGGCCGACTAAATTAATGGTTAAGATAAAATCCAATTTTGTGAAGATAAAGAAAATACAAGATCCTATGCAATGGATAACAAACGAAGGACCAGTAAAAAACCTTGGAAAAGTAAGTAATATAACCTCACAAATCGCATTAACTTATTCACCTATATGTTCAACAGGAGAGACAAAAAAAAAAAATCAGACTTGTTCATATAAAGAAACTTCTGCCAATATAATGCTTTAAAAGTTCATTTAACCAGTAAGATTATAACCAACTGCATTGATTTCTCAGTTTAGAATATTGAAACAAGTTACAAAAACAAAACGAAAAAAGGAGCCATAGAGAACAAGATGACTGTAGAAAACACCATACATCTTTGCAAATAAGCATAGACTAAAATGGCACTCCTATCCATAGCTTGACTAAATCAATTGATTCAAAGAATCTTTTTTCTAGATAAAAAGTGAGATGCAAGATAGATGTTACTCTCACTGCTTTTCAATCTCTCTATAAATTTGGGCTTCTTTTACACATTTATTCTAGTTTTAGATGATATATTATTTGTTTGTTCCCCTCTAAAAAAAAACTTAGAAAATGACAAACACACTTACCACAAGTCCATGTGCTCTAAGAAATTTGAAGGCTGCAAAGACATCAAATTCGTTATAACCAAGATCCCTAATGAACTAAGATATGTTTATGGTAACTAGAAAAGTTCCATAAAGTTAGCTTAGAAATTTTCAAATAAGAGGGATTCAAACCATTTCCATTGTTTTCTATTTATGGGGGATTGTGGGAGATGTTTGGGGTAAGAGAAGATTATACACAATGTAGTCGTGTGAGAAATTTTAATCCAGTGACCAGGTGCTCAATTTTGTTTGCATGGTGTTCAAAGGTTTAGAGTTGATGATTTGACAATATAAGCAGTCCGAGAAATATTCATGCATTTTTATTGATCTTGACTCTTGAACACCAAAATACTGAATGAGATGGTATTGCAAACTACACTATTGAAGGATACAAGTGTTGATAGACATCTGTAATTTGCAAGTTGAGTTCATCTGGATCAAGCCTACCTTGATACATGTATAATCTAACTCTTGTCCCTTAATAACCACATTACTCAACTGTTTGAATCTTCATTTAGAAGAGTCGCAAGTCAGGGTTGGCATTAATAATGTCAAAATATGAAACAAAATTTTCCAACAGCCTGATTAAAAGTGCAGTAGTTCTTGGCATATAAACTCCTGGAAATGTGCGAAGTGATAGTTAAACTATCCAAATCCAGTGCATATAAATCCTTGTCGTACGCTGAAACCTGTTTTGACTAATTCATAATGACAATCGCTTGAAATCATTCGATGAATTTGGAGTAATCTGAAAGAGACATGGTATTGTGGCATCAATCAATCTGAAGAAACCAACTGTGAAAATCTTAGTCATTTTTTTGGAGAGATGATGGTTTGTCTGAGTTCCCTTTGTGAGTATTACAGGTGTGAACCACTATAATACTCCTTACTAATATCTGTTAATACTCAACATGGCTATAAATGAAGGAGATTGCTACGCATCAACATCAACATGTTTTCAAGTAGGAGCTGCCTAATTTTGTAACAAACTTCTCTCTGGATGTCAAAATTTGCGGACACTGAAGATTACTCAGGTGATGCCTGAAATTTCCACTGAATTCCTATAAGAATCTTAGATTTGTGACAGAAATCCTTTTGCTAATATATTAGCTTACTCCTTTTAAGTTTGTCTCATTCAACTAATAAAAAATGTTTCAAGGAGTATAATGAAAACGAGATTATGTGTGAAGCATAAAATAATCATTGATGCTAGAATTGGAAGTTAAGAAGTATAATAAGAAGTAGATACACTTCTCTAAAGCATAATACCATTTTTCTGAAGCATAAGACAATCATTGATGCTAGACTTGGAAGTTTGAATAAGACGAGATAAAACAACGAAAAAAGCATTCCATTACTTGCATGAAATATGAGTACCGCCTTTTACCAGTAAGTTGGGAGCAAGGTCTAGATTTTGACTGGCATTGATTCTTGTGAACTCAAATTTCACTAAAAACATAGTTTTTTGTATGGTTCTTCAGCACATGGTTAAAAATGATAGTGCATCAAACTCTATAGTGTTGGGCCTAATACATAAGTAATCAAAAATTCTCTTTACTAAGTTATTCGCTTCATCAAAATCTTGATCTTCACATGTGACACTTTTGATAGGGATATATATCAAGTGGGTTGTGACATTTTAAAACTTGGTTCACGGTGAAGTGCCCAAAAGGCAAGTCTATCAAAGCATCTATGACCTGTGTCATTTCATAGTAGCGGATGATTTGATATCATAATGGAGGTGCTCCAATTCAAGTAGTGTAGAAGAGGCAGAAGCCTACAAGGCAGATCCAAACTTTGGAGAAGAGCAAGGAAGATCCTGGGAAGAATGAAGAATTTTGGAATTTGGGATCTCTTCCAGAGGCCATGATACCAAAGGTTTGTCTTGTTTGTAGATATTTCTCATCTACATCCAATATAGCCTTAAATGCCCACATAGATCACTGTCTATCAGGTGAGTCAAATGCTAAAAAATATGGAACAAAGTTTTCCAGGCCTAAAGTGAAGGTGAGAAAAAAATGATCAATCCTAGATATAATTGCTATGGCACCTGTTTGCATGCTAGAGGATTTGGATTACAGTACTAGAAAAGAGAAGTCGACCGCTAATGCACATCCATTGCCTTTGGATCAGCTCAATCTCAGAGACACCACCAAGCAGAGGCAACATCAATGCAAAGATCTCAACATTTCAAAATTAATGCAAAGATCTCGCGTAGTGGTAATGCATGTATTTCAAAAGAAACAAATAAAAATGCACATTCTAACCCATTCGAATAACCACTGTAGCAAGGTTTTACATCTAATTAGATCCAATCTGTATATTGATGGAAAAAAATTAATATAATTACATTTTCCGTAGCAAAGGAAACTTTGCGAAAACAGAAAAGGAATTTAACCTTACTTGAGCCATGCCAGAGTAACTGTGCTGCCCACGAACTAATCATCTAATCTTCCAGTTCTAGTAGTAGTGGAGTTAAACAATGAAAACCGTATCTACAATCCAAGTTATCTCATCCCTGAGCCCCTCCAGTTGAAGAGCTCTGCTTGAGCTTTTTTTATAACATTTGCAAGCAGAGTCGCTGGCCCTGCAGTGAAATTGAACACGCGACCTTCATCCCGCACTGGATCTGAGAATCCTGTTCATGGGGTTGCAGAAGATGGTGCCACGGCTGTGCATGTGATAGACAGGGTTTTTTTTTTGCATCCTCCCTCCTTCCCTGGACAAACCATGCAATCGGAGGGAAATGAAAGAGGGAAATGAATTAAAACTTTTGATATTTGAAATTTAAATTTTGAAGAGGGAAATGAATTAAAACTTTTGACTTAACAAAGAGTAATAGCATATAAGTGTCATTATTGCGATAGCCCCAAAGCGTCGCTATTGCGACAACTTCTTCCAAACGTCACAATTGTGACAATTAGACAAAGTGTCGCAATTGCAATGTTTGGAAGAAGTCGTCGCAATAGCGATGCTTTGTGGCATAGTGTCGATATTACGACAGATTCCTCCAAACGTCACAATTGCGAAACTTTGTCTAAGTGTCGGTATTGCGACACTTGTATCTAAACGTCGGTATAGCGATGGTTTCGGGTGGGATTTGAAAAAGTTGAAAATATTTAGGGAAATTTATGACATTTGGTCAAAAGTGTCGGAACCAAGTGTCGAAATTTCTGCCAAATGTACTAGTGTGGAGAGAGACTGTTTGTAGGATCCATAAGCTTGGTTGATGGTGAAGTGTTTCTTATGCTCATATTTTTCTAGTTTTCCATTATGTTTTCCATCTTGCTATGTTGCAGTAGGACAAAAAATTTAGATTAAGAAATGTTTCCTGATAGCACCTTACTTATGTTTGTCCTTCACTGCCTTATTGTTTTCTTCTGTTGAGATATATTAGGGAATCCATCTCTTTCTCTCTAAGAAGTTCTTAGATTTTCCATTTCTTGAATGGTTTAGATCAGTTAATGTCAAGTATGATTTATGGCTAGTCCTGCATATTGTTGCTATTAAAATACTCTGTTTTGGAATCAACTCTTTAAAGCAGCTTTGCCTAGGTTTGTCAAAGAAGTTTGTTTGAATCATGCTCTTTGCCTTTACTTAGCTAAATTTGTTTCAAAGAACCTTCACAGCTGTAACTTTAGATGTTCAGAGTTTTCTCTTATTCTATGGTTATAACTACTTGTGCATCTTAAATGTTTTTCTGCTCTTGATAATGAAATCTATGAAAGTTAAATAAGTTTCTTGCCTTTCTATAATTTCGTTTGAATGTTTGTCTTGGATAATCATCTGTGTTCGGTTTGAAATAAAATGGATTAGGTTTCACTTATGCCTTTGATTCTCTTTCCATGCTTGTGATTTTCTAACTCCCTTAGTCTAAAAAGTTATTAAGGATTCAGTTCTGCCCTTCACTAGCTTTTATTCTCAAGTTTAATGTTCATCTCATCATCCACCACAACCTCAAAGACCTACCAACCAAGTTAAAATTACCCCGCAAATGCTCTTGAAACCATTGATGAACTCATTAGGACCTTGTTAGACTCCATTGCCCAATGACTTAACAATCTTCCATGTTTTCTATCTAAATCCATCTGAGCATCATACCCAACCAAAAACAATCAAAATACCCCGCACTTAACATCTAGCCTAAAATCAACCCTAATCAGCAAACAAGTTCACACCTTTGCACCTACTAGAGAGATCCCTCTCCGAATCCAGGAAGGCTAGGTTCTTGGATTCCAAATCTTGGTTTGATGTTACCCCTGTCCATTTGTATCTCAACCAATCTAGCAAATTACGGGGAGCTAACATAGCCAACCAAGGTCTTCCTAATATAAGTGGATGTCCTCCTAGATTGTTCTTAGGGGTTAAGACCATAAAATCAACAGGATACTCCCAAGAATCTAAGGACATTGAAATATCTTCTAACACACCATCTGGCTTGATTACAGATCTATCTACTAATTGCAGTAATGTAGGTGTATAAAGAAGATTAGGAAGCTTGAGTTGTTCCATGGTTTGCTTGCTCATGATGTTTATTACTGCTCCTAAATAAATTAATGTATTTGGAATTTCAACTCCATTGATATGTGTTTTTACAGCTGGACTTCCTGGATCTAAATATTTTTGAATGGAAATCTTTCCCATCATTATGTCTGCCATTTTTCCTACAAGCTAAATTCTTTTTATTTATTTTGTTTTTCTTCTTGGTTTCTTCATACTCAACTCCTTTATTGTTTTAGCTAGAATTGGAATCTCTTTAATTGCTTGTAACAAAGGCATTTTGATACAAACATTTTTCAATTCATCTAGAAAATCATAATTAGGAAACATAATATGTTTTTCTACCCCTCTATCAACTTTTAATATTTCAGGAAAAGGAGGTGTAGAAGTAGATACTGATGGTTGCTCTATGATAGCAGTTGAGTTTATTGGTTCTTTTTGTTTTCCTTTTTCAGAATTTTGGTTTTGAAGAGATATTCCTTCTTCAAAACTTTTATTGGGCTGTAGAGAATCTTCCTTAGAATTGCCTTGTTCTTGAATGACTACAGAAGGCTTTTTCTTTTCTAATATCCTACCAGATCCAAGTTGGACATCATTAAGATCTAGAGGATTAATCATGTAGGTTGGAAATTTTTGTCCTTCTATCATATAGGTATTCTGAGGATTTTTATTGTTGGGGTTTGGTAATGGTTGGGCAGGTAGCTGATTTGGTCTCTGAGGAAATGGTAGTGAGAGTTGTGGATTTTGGTTTTGGTTTTGGAGTTGGGTTGTTGATTTTGTTGAGGAATTTGTTGGGGAGGATAGTTTGGATATGATGGAGGATATTGATAGTATTGAGAGAATCTTCCATAGGAATTTTTCATTCCTTGAGCCCAAGTTTGAGATTGAGACCAAGGTTGATGCCAAGAATTCCAGTTTGGTGGGGGCTGAGTATACATTTGGTTATTAAAACCTTGAGTTTGTGGCCCCTTCCATGGTCTATTAGAGACAAAGAAAATAGATTATGTTGGATTTGAAGTTGTTTCTTCATGAAAAGCATCCTTAAGACCAAGAATTGAAGGACAACTCTCAGTCTCATGACTTTCAAAACAAATCATACAAGTCTCTGTGACTTTTGCATCAAGAGGACATTCTCTTAAAGCATGCTTCTTTCTGTATTTGGGACACAAAATAGCTAAAGCATCAATCTTGGCTTTCTTCTTGTTTTGTAACTTAAGGGTGTCTATTTGTTCACTAAGACTCCCTAAAATGTTTGTTTTAAATTCATCAAGCATGTTTCCAGTTTCTGCCCTACTCACTGTTCCAGTTGCAGATCTATTTACCCTAGCAAGAGAAGGATCTCTTGGACCTTTCCCAATTTTTTATTTTCCTCTTTAGAGATGAATACATAATTCCCCAATGTTAGGTAATGTGAGTTGAGAGATGAATACATAATTCCCCAATGTTAGGTAATGGGAGTTGAGAGATGTCCCCCTTCCCCATCATCTTAAATATGTCTATCCACTCATCTCTAATGGCATTCAACAAAAGAGATTTTAAAGTGCCTTGATCTAAATTATCCATTTTTTCTCTTTTTATGTTATAGTTGAATCTTTCAATTAAATCCTCCAAATTCTCATCCTCTCTTTACATCATTTTAAACACTTCTTCCTTGTGATTAATAGGTATGCAATAATCCAAATACCTTTCTAAAAATTCTCTCTTCATATCATTCCATTTTCTGATAGACCGAGTGATTAGACTCATGAACCATTTTAGAGATGCTCCTTTCAATGTTGAAGGATACAATTTGAGTTTTTGAGAATCTTGAAAATAATCATAAGTTCTACATAATACTTCAAATTCAAACAAAAAGGTTTCAGGGTCTTCACTTTTCAATCCATGAAATTTTGGGAAGAAAGAAGCTGTAATATTTTTCATGGTGGAATTTGTATCTTCATCAACTATAGGGAATCCAAAAGAAATCTCAATTACCTTATTTCTTCTTCCTCCTTCTAAATTTCCTCTACCTCTTCCTTTATCTCCTCCTATACCTCTACCTCTATCTCCTCCTCCAAATATTACATTTTCTCCATTTATAATTTCTCCTTCTCCTTCCCCTTCTTCTCCTCTTCCTACCATTATAGATTCTTTAGAGCTGATATAAGAGTCAACTTGTAAGGTTAACTGCTCTTCCTCTGGTTCTTCTATCAATGGTATGTTGAAGAAAGGTTCTTCTTCTTCCTCGCCACTAGGAATTTCTAACTCTTCAGCTAAAATGTGTTCTCCTGTAGAAGTGAAAAAGGTTACTCCTTCTGTTGGAGATCTAGGATCTTCTTCCTTTAAGACTTCCTCAGTGGATGAAGTAGGAGATCCTCTTAATTGGATTTCTGACCTTAGAACTTCAGGTAGTCTATCGCTAGTGAAATATTGAATATGAGTTTGAGATGGAGGTGTATCACTTCTTAGTCTTGGTGGAGTGAGTGGTGTTGTAGGGATTAAACTCCTACTTCTATATATGAATCTGCCCCTAGAGTATATTTCTCTACGCATATCATTTTTTTTAGATGTAAGAAATGAGGTTTCCTAATTACACTTCCCTGGCAACGGCGCCAAAATTTTTAGTCAATTTAATGTCTTAAATTGCTGGCATTAATTATCAACTGGGGTTTGTAAATTGATGAAGTGTGATGCACTATATATGCTTAATTAACCTACTTTTTACTTTGTTGTTTGTATTTTATGTTGTTTTTGGGGGGTTTCTATTCTTTGATGTCTAAGAATGTTCAATCTAAAACTATAAAAAGATTTTAAATAAATCTAATGAATTTTAAGAAGGAAGAAAAGTGTTAGGTCCCTATATTACTAGTGTAGTCCCTTATTATGTTAGAGTAGCCCCCCTTATTGTTATTTTTGTACTCCTGTAACCCAAATATTGTTATTATTGTGCCCTTAAATTATTATTGTTAGGTCGGCTAGGATTACATTGAGGCCCCACTAGGATTACATTGTGGCCCCATGGACTCCTATATATAGAAAGGAGGTTTTGTAATTTGAATCATCCAAGAATTGTTCATTCATGTAATGTATTGGAGGTTTCCCCCTCAAAGTGGCTTATTTCTAAGGTGTTGATATCTCTTTTCTTCTATTTTTGGAGCTAGTTTCACAACATTTGGTATCAGAGCTTTGGATTCTAGGGTTTTCGCTGCTCCAAACCGGCTATCATGGAATTTTTGCTACAACTTTTTTTCTACGAAGGTTCAGAAGCGGAAATTTGTAGAGCGCAAAGCTGAAATCTTAAGGAACATTGTTGAAAAATTTCAGAGCATGGTTCGCAATATTTTCAGAGATATGATATGTGGAAGTTAGGGATTTTTGCAGGTTCCTGAATTTAACCTAAACAGGTCATCACGAAATTTGCGCTATAAATTTTTTTCTACGAAGTTTCAGAAGCTGATATTTTTAGAGAGAGAAGCCAAAATCCTAAGGAACATCATCACAAAATTTCAGAGCTTGGTTCGCAACATTTTAGGAGATATGATCTGTGGAAGTTAGGTCTTTTTCAGGATCCTTAATTTCATCTCAAAGAGGTGATCATGGTAAAATCTTCATAAATCTCTCTCTGAGCAGTCGATTGCAATTATGTAAAAAGTGACTAGAAGTACACGGACTGTAGTTTCCTGTCTATAAATTTCAGAGCCAAAGGAACAAACAGTGACATGTGGCAAGTCATACAAGTTCGCTCTACTGAACTAGTCCATAATTAGGTCATTGTGGGATATTTGACATAACATTGCCTTGAAGAATCCAAATCAGGTTAGGCTTGTGGCATTCGAAAGAAGCTTCAGAGGGATACTACAAGGCCAAATTGCAGATATTGAAGATCCACAATCATAGAGATAATTCAGTTTCAATATTGAGCTCCTCACAAGCAAGAAAAAGGTGTGTATTTGTTTTTAAATTGCATAAGTCTTGTTTGAAAAAATAGTTTGAAGTGATTCCAAGTTCATATTGAAGCATTTTTATCAGTATTTGGTTTTATAATGGCTCCCAAAAATAATTCCATATTCATTAAGCCCTCAAAAAGTTATACTATGACGCATGAAGAGGAATAATTGCAGTATGAGATATCAAAATTACGGTACCAAGTGCAACAAATTTCGATCTTACGAACAACAACCAAAGGTGACATAGATGGTTTAAAAGCAAAAATGGAGGCTAATTTGGATGGTTTGAAGGATCAAATAAAATATAATATGGATGATAAAGTAGTGGAAGATCACATCAAGCATCAACAACAAGTTCTCCAACTCAAACTCATAGAAGAGGAAGAAGAATTTAATACACTAAAGGTCATAAGTGTGCTGAGAAGAAATTATTTTACATAGATTGTGAAGAGGAAGAATAAAATGAACAAGAAGAGGATATACACCAGGAACCAACCCTAGAAGAGGAAGAAATGAGTTTGACCATATAGTGTAATGCATTGGCAGGAATTACCACTCCTCAAACTCTCACGATAGAAGGACATATCAAGAAGAAAAATGTAATAGTGTTGATTGATTCAGGTAGTACCCATAATTTTATTCAATGTAAGGTAGCCAAGGAATTGAATTGTTTCCTATACCCAGCACCAGAATTTCAAGTGATGGTTGCAAATGGAGGAACTATAAATTGCTCTGGAAAATGCCATAATATCAAGCTAACCATGGGGGAATATGTATTGAATAGTCCAATGCTTTCCATTCCTATGGGAGGTGCTGATGTTGTACTAGGAGTACAATGGTTACAATATTTTGGGATGGTAGCTTTTAATTTTCAAGAACTTTTCTTGAAATTTTTTTCATAAGGAAAGGAAGTCGAATTACAGGGGTACAACAATAACAATAAGGGGGGCTACACTAACATAATAAGGGACTACACTAGTAATATAGGGACCTAAAAAAAATGAAGTGTTCTCAAGTTAATCTAATTTTCATAAAAATAAACCAAAAACTGTTGGCTAATTAGAACTTAATTTGGAAAACAAAGCATCTATTTTATCTTATCATTAGTCCTATTCCATGGAAAAAACTAATATTGAAATTGCAGTGCTTGTCTAAAGTAAAAGCAGAAAATGAAAACAACTAATGTACTTATGTTACTCCAGCATTCAATTATGAAGTATGACCTTCTTGAGATGATGTGTAAGCAACTGTCATACTTTAACTTATAATGTCCTAGAACAGTAAGCAAAGGATGCAAAGGAAAACATCTAATGTATATTTAGCTACTCCAACATTCAATTATGAAGTGTGATCTTCTTGAGATGGTGTTTTTAGAAAATTATATATATTACAAAGCAATGAAACACATAAAATATGCGGAAAACATAAGCACATAAAACATATAAAATCAGAGAGACATAGATATACGTGGTTCAACCAGTTTGGGCTATGTCCACCTCGAACAGCCAGTCCTTCCTTTCTATTATCCAGCAAAATGAAGAGACACAACCTACAGCAGATCCGTTGTAATATCCTCTGTTCTCTCTCACATTCTCCCTATCTGTTTCTCACTCTGATAAATACTCATACCATACACAGCAGCAATACAATACTATCATACAAAGAGAGGGGTTGCCTTCTAGGGAAAAAAACCCTAAACTAAACATAACTTCTACCGTCAGATCATTCGCCTAATGAATAGCCCAGATTGACTAGAAATTATTATACTTTTACAAGGCAATTTTACATATGTTTTTAGCCTCGGGGGCGTTGCCCCCGAAACCCCCCACCAGGGGGGGGCTCCATAAAGTCGCAGCCGCCCCCCCTAAACCCCCCAGGAAACGTTTAATTACAGGCGGCGTTGCCGCCCCCATTAAGGTACAAGGGTCCAACACTATGATACAAAATAAACAAGATAATCAGGCTCCACACCCAACAATCTCCCACTTGGAGACTGATTGTGGCAACTCCACCGCTGCTTCATTTGCTGGACAATGACTCCTTTTTGGACCTGGTTGTTTCTCATCTTCATCGTCATTCTTGAAGACCAATTGAAACTGAGCATATTCTCAGTTTCTCCCTGGTTACAACTTTTGTTAGCATATCTGCAGGATTCGGGCTAGTGTGTATCTTTTCCAGCTTCAACTGTCCATCTTCCAATACTGACCGTACGAAATGGTACTTGAGCTGTATGTGTTTAGTCCTGGAATGAAATGTTGAGTTCTTTGCAAGATGAATGGAACTATGGCTATCACTATATAACGTGCCCATATCATGCTTCTTACCCAATTCATCCATAAACCTTTGTAACCAAATAATTTCTTTACTAGCCTCTGTAGCAGCAACATACTCTGCTTCTGTTGTTGAAAGTGCAACAACACTTTGGATTTTTGAAACCCAATTGACAGTTGTTCCACCTACAGTAAATACATATCCTGTAGTGCTCCTCATGTTATCTCTGTCACCTGCCATATCTGCATCAACATATCCCTGTAGAGCAATGTTTGAACCACCAAAGCATAATGCTTGATTTGTGGTACCTCTCAAATATCCGAGAATCCATTTTACTGCCATCCAATGTTCTTTTCCTGGATTATTCATGTACCTGCTTACAACTCCCACTGCATGTGCAATATTAGGCCTTGTGCAGACCATTGCATACATTAAGCTTCCAACTGCTGATGCATATGGAACTTTAGACATATAATCCATGTCTTCTTGGGTCTTTGGGCACATCTCCTTACTAATTTTGAAATGGCTAGCAAAAGGTGTACTAACTGGTTTTGCATTCTGCATATTAAATCTTTTCAACACCTTTTCTATGTACTCATTCTGAGACAGTGTTAATTTGCGATTTTTTCTGTCTCTAGTTATCCTCATACCAAGGATTTGTTTTGCAGCTCCCAAATCCTTCATTGCAAATGAATTTTCCAATTTTCTTTTGAGCACATTTATTTCCTGCATGTTAGACCCTGCAACAAGCATGTCATCTACATACAATAACAATATAATATAGTTGTCATCATTTTACTTTTTTATATAAACACAATGATCAGAGTGACATCTAGTATAACCTTGTTCAGACATAAACCTGTCAAATTTTAGATACCACTGCCTTGGAGCCTGTTTTAAGCCATAAAAGCTCTTCTTTAACCTGCACACTAATTTTTCCTTCCCTTTGACCTCATATCCTTCTGGTTTCTCCATATAGATCTCTTCCTCCAAATCTCCATGGAGAAATGTTGTCTTTACATCTAACTATTCAAGATGTAAATATTCCGCTGCTACAAGACTTAAAATAGTTCTGATTGAAGTCATCTTAACAACAGGAGAAAATATTTCATCAAAATCAATACTTTTCTTCTGTGCAAACCCCTTCACCACAAGTCTAGATTTGTACCTTTGTTTTCCTCCATCTTCTTCCTTCAGTCTATAAACCCATTTATTCTGCAATGTAGTTTTACGTGCAGGCAACCTGACTAAGTCCCAAGTCTGGTTATGAATTAAGGATTCCATCTCTTCTTACATGGATAGCTCCCACTTCTTCCTACTTTCAACCTGCATTGCTTCTTCATAAAATTCAGGTTCACCAGAATCAGTCAACAATAAATAATATAATGAAGGAGAGTATAGTTCAAGGGGTCTGCTTATCCTGGTAGATCTTCTAACACCACTTTCAGGTGTTTGAGGTGCCTGTTGCTGTTGTAGTGGTTGTTGTTGTTGTGGCTCTTGATTATTATTATTTTCAGGCGCCTTTACCTTTTCTGTGATCTCATCAACAACTGTGTATTCTTTGTTTTCTTTTTCCTGTTTCTTTTCTTGCAACTGATTCTTATACAATACATTTTCATTGAATATTACATTTATGCTCCTAATGATTTTGTGATTTTCATAATCATATAAGCGATAACCAAAATCATTAACACCGTATCCAATAAAGGTACATTTCTTTGATTTTTCCTCAAGCTTTGTTATGTTTTCTTTATTAATATGGATAAATGCCTCACAGCCAAAAGGCTTTAAAAAAGAGCAGTTTACCTTTTTACCTATCCATGCTTCCTCTGGAATACCACCATCCAAGGAACTTGAAGGCCCTCTATTTATTAGATAAACAGTAGTATCTAGAGCATCTGCCCAAAATTGTAAAGACAATCCCGCATGCAATCTCATGCACCTTGCACGCTCCATGATTGTTCTGTTCATCCTTTCTGACACACCATTTTTGTGTGGTGTTCTTGGAAATGTCTTCTCTCTGCGAATTCCATGCTCTGAACAGTACCTATCAAACTCTTTGATGCAATATTCACCTCCATTGTCTGATCTGAGACACTTCAACTTCTTTCCTGTCTCAATCTCAACCAAAGCTTTTCATTTCTTGAAAGTATCAAATACATCAAATTTATTCTGAATACAATAAATCCAAGTTTTTCTAGTTGCATCATCAATAAAAGTAACATAATAATGAGAGCCACCAAGAGCTGATACCTGAGCAGGTCCCCATACATCTGTATGCATAAGCTCTAATTTTTCGCTATTCTTTTCTTTCCCAACTCTGAGAAATCTAACTCTCTTATGTTTTCCATAAATGCAATTCTCACAGAAATCCAAATCAACATTCTTCAAACCCGGAAACAAATTTCTTGAGTGAAGAATCTTCATCCCCTTCTCACTCATGTGTCCAAGCCTATGATACCATAATGTTGCATCTGCTCCTTTGGAATTTAAAGCATTAACAAAGTTAGAAATACCATTGCATAAATACAATGTACCAACCTTTTCTCCTTTTTCTATTACCAGGGCTCCTTTCGTGACCTTCCAAGTTTTATCTGTGAAAGTTGTCACACAACCTTCACCACCTAACTACCCTGTTGAAATTAGATTTTTCTTCAGATCTGGAACATGCCTTAGCTCCTTTAATAGCCATCGGTTTCCATTATGTTGTTTTACAAGAACTTTACCAATTCCAACAATTTTACAAGGTTTTTCATCACCCAAACGAACTTGTCCAAAATCTCCTTGAACATAGTCATGAAAATATTTCTTATTAGGTGTGGCATGGAATGAGGCCCCTGAATCTACAACCCAAGAATCAATAACATTTTCGAAAGAAAGAATCAAAGCATCTTTTAACACATCACTTGTCACATTTGCTTCATGATTGTTTTCTTGTTGTGGATCTCCTTCTTTTCCCTTCCGAGATCTACAGTCTTTCTTCAGGTGTCCTTTCTTTCCACATTTCCAGCACACTATCCCCGATCTAGACTTGGATCTTTCTTTTCTTGATTTACTGCAATATCCTGAGCTCTTTCCTCTTTCCATTTTTCTTCCCCTAGACTCTGCACTCAAATCATTACCCAATGTCTCACCAGAGCTTTTCTGTTGCATTTCCTCGCTAAGGATAGCACCGACAACATCATCAAACTTTAAAGTACTAGATCCAGAGACAGAGTTACTAATGGCCATAACTAAACCATTCCAACTTTCTGGCAATGAACACAGAAATAAAAGAGCCCTAACTTCATCATCAAAGTTTACCCCTATAGAACTTAACTGGCTGGTAACTGTATTAAAATCATTTAAATGGTCTGCAACAGATCCACCTTCCAACATCTTCATATTAAATAAAATTTTCATGAGAAATACCTTGTTTGAGGCCGAGGGTTTTTCATATAATTTCGCCAACTCCTTAACCAAACCCTCTATTTTTTTTTCCTTCTAAATATTGAAGGCTACTGACGCCACAAGGAACAACCGTACTGTTCCGAGTGCCTTTCTATCGAGAATCTCCCATTCTGCATCTGTCATAGCCGTCGGCTTCTTTGTTTTCCACTCAATAGTAGGTACAGATCTTTCTGATACAGATAATATTCCATCTGCATCTTCCACAGCGGGAAGTTTTTTCCATTAAATTTCTCGACCCTAAACTTACCATCTTCTTCCATTGCTCCCACTCGAACCAGGAACTCTTCTTTCCTATGAGTTTATCAGCCAAATAGACCTTTGGCTCTGATGTCAGTTGTTAGAAAATTATATATATTACAGAGCAATGAAACACATAAAATATGCGGAAAACACAAGCACACAAAACACATAAAATCAGAGAGACACATATATACGTGGTTCACCCAGTTTGGGCTACGTCCACCTCGAACAGCCAATCCTTCCTTTCTATTATCCAGCAAAATGAAGAGACACAACCTATAGCAGATCCGCTGTAATATCCTCTATTCTCTCTCATAGTCATACCATACACAGCTGCAATACAATACAATCATACAAAGAGAGGGGTTGCCTTCTAGGGCAAAAAACCCTAAATTAAACATAACTTCTACCGTCAGATCATCTGCCTAATGAACGGCCCAGATTGACTATAAATTACTATACTTTTACAAGGAAATTTTACATCTGTTTTTAGCTTTGGGGGCACTGCCCCCGAAACCCCCCGCCAGGGGGGGTTCCATAAAGTCGTAGCCGCCCCCCCCCCCTGGACCCCCTAGGCAACGTTTAATTATGGGCAGCGTTGCCGCCCCCATTAAGGTACAGGGATCCAACACTGTGATACAAAATAAACAAGATAATCAGGCTCCACACCCAACAGGTGTTAAGTAACCAACTATACCTAATGATCTATAAAACCAAGTAAAGTATGCAGAAGGTAACTCATTAATTGAATTAATTAAACATTCAATCATTCAGCCTTAAAATATGATTAAATCAATCTCCTTGGAATGACCTTTAGGAATATCAGTGATGCAACTAAATGAGGATCTGAAAGCAAAATGTGAAAGCATGTAAAACTCACTGTAAATAACTAATGTATATTTGAATTTCTCCAACATTCAATGTGAAGTATTACCCTCTTGAAGTGTTGTGTAGGAAGTCAATTGTGTCTTAGTTTATAAGTTCCTAGGAAGTAAAATAAGAATGTGCAGAGTAAATCTAATCACTGTATGAATTAGACATTCAACCATTTAGTTTAGGATCATCATCTTGAAATGGCTTTTGAAAAAATCCATTGACACAGTTAATTGGCAATTCTATTCTGAGAAAATGAATGACAAAACAGTAAGGAAACTAGGCAACTGTGTATTCTTATTACTTCAATCTTAATTCGATTTGAAAACAGAGTTATCTATCTTCACGAAATAACTTAGAAGAACAAGGCTACACAATTGTGATTTAATGTTATGCTATTGATCAAAAACTGAAATGAAACATTAACCTAATTAGAAAACAGATTTTCTAAAAATAGAGTAGTGGAAATTGAACTCAAAACAACAAATGAAAAACCTCCTCCAGTGCAGGGGCCCTCTGTAACTGATTTGGTTGAACTTCTAGTTGGTTAAGGATGCACTTAAACAATCATTGGAAACACGAACTTTGTATTATGATAAAATTAAGTCTTGATACAAAGTATTGGCAAAAAGCTTAAACTTAACACTTAATTTCTAAATTGTCTTCTCAGTTCCATACAACCAGTTTTTAAAGGAAAATAACATAATTGTTTGTGATATAAACTTGCTACAGGTGGCTAATTCGAATTAGAATTGCAATAGGACTGTTAGACTCTTGATTTGATACGATAGAGCAAATCAAGAGTCCTGCTGCTTTTGGATAACGTACTTTGACCATGATCTTAGGCCTTCTTTTCTGTCTATCTAGACTGAGTGAATAGGATAGAATCCATGTGGAGATGATTATAGAAATGCCCATGTGGCCCAATTCTTTATTTGACACCTGGAACCTGCCAGACCATGAGAGTAGCTATCGAATCCACATTTAGCTACAGAATAGGCTATGTTCTTTAGCTAAATTGCAAAAATCTATTCAAATAGCAAGAACATGAAAATATAATATGGCAATCATTTTAATGCATCCTTAAGACAAAATATAGCATTTATCATTGATTAGGGTCTGCGATCTTATGAGAAAGTGAGGGGAAGAGGTGAGAAAAGCTGTCAAAGAGAGGGTAATTCTGAGGTTCAACAACCCACTATTAGAAAGTGTATCAATTTTGGTATGTTTAGAGCCAACTCTAATATGGAAAAGTTCTATTCTTGTATCTTCATCATGAGTATCATTTGAACAATTTGAAGAACTAGTTCTTGCAATATATTTACCTTCCAAACCCGTGGTTGTAATATTTATCTCATCTCCTGAATATGACCCTAATTCATGTTCAACTATAGCAACATTTTTACCCTTCTCTTTGGCTTTCAGTCTGTTTGGTTTCAATTCTAGATGAAGTTGCCAACAGTGGTATTCATCATGGCCAGTCTTTGAATAGTTTTTGCATGTGAGTTTTTCCTTCTCTCTTTTTGCAGGGATATTTCTTTTTCCTCTTCCATAAAACTTTCCTATTCCTTTACCCTCACTTTCACTTTTCCCATCTATGCTTTGTTTCCCCCTTACCTCTAAGTGTGTGGCTTGTACACAAACTTCATCTAAATTGCTTGGGTTAAACATAAGGATAGTATGCTTCAAATAGGAATGTAAACCCCCAATGTATTTCAAGAGTGTATCTTGGGAATTCAAATTTATTCCGAACAACAAAACCCTTTTCCTAAACTCCTGGTTATATTCTTGAATTGTTTGACACTTGAGTTGCCTGAAAATTTTCCAACTCATAATATCTTTTTGAATATAGGTTAAAGGATAAAATTGTCTTTTAATGGAAGAAATAAACTCAACCCAAGAAATGGATATCTTACCATGGATTTGCTTTTCCTCTTGATTCTTTGCTTCCCACTAAACTAGTGCTACTCCTTCTAGCCTTAATGAAGCCAACTGGATCTGTATGTCATCTTCATGAAGGTTCTAAATTTTTCAATACACCTCCAATTGATGTATCCAATTGTCAAGCCTCTCTGCATTTACCTCGCCATTTTACATAGGAAGTTCAAACTTAATGTCCAATTTGAGTAATGGAGTTTTTCCTTTTTTGGATTTTGAGGGTGGTTTTTGTGGTGGAAGTGGAAGATGATGCTTAGGGAGATGATGAGGATGATGAAGATGGTGGAGATGGAGGTGGATTTCCTCCACTGCCCTTTGAACTCTTCTCTTCACCCTTCTTACCATCTGAATTTCATTCTCCATATGGAGGCTTAGAACCTTCTCCTGCCATCCCAGTAGTAAATACATCAAACATAACTTTATGTCTTTAAAGTCTCTCTTGACATCTTCCTCTTTTGAATTTCATTGAGTCTCTCCAACACCTGAAATTATGTATATGGATTCAAGCACAACTTATGCTTCTTGTACCTCTTCAATCAACTCAGCTTCTTGTACAAATTGCACCTCTTCAATCTCAGCTTCTTGAGACAAAACTTGAGGTTCTTCAAGTGCAGCTATGAGTGGAATTTAGGGTGAAGAGGGTGCTCTTGTAGCTCTCCTTCTTCTGTTCCTAATCTCAGGACATGCAACCAACAATTTCCCTTCACCTTTCTACAACTTTAACCTTGTCAACATCACAAATTTGCAACCATTAAACTTGCACAAAACTTCAAGAAACTATCAAGAAAATAACCTTGCCTTTCAACCAAAGCTCTAATACCAACTTTATCTAAATTGGAATTTTATTTTTTCTGTGTTAATTTCATTTTCAAATATAACAATTATTTATTGATCTCATGCTTGATGTACATGTTCCTTTGTTGTTTATGTGTGTCAAAGAGGTAATTAAAACTGAATTTTATGAGTGAATTTGAAAGCATAAAGCATGAATTTAAAAGGTTGAACAACAGCAACATAAATAACAACAAACCATCACAGTTGATCCATTAAAACAGAGTTTTGAAGAAGGAGTTCACCCAACCTGGGCTACATCTCCTTGGTCCAGCTTCCATTTATGGGTCTCTGTATTAGCTAAATTGTGATAAAATTGTTATTTACATACATGAAATGCTCTTGGAACCTATTCCAGTGAGTTCAAAATGTCAAAATATATCAGAAATTACTATTTATTTACTCAATTTTTCCTTCAAATGCTCTAGGCATGGCCTTCCCTCCTAGTGGCCCTAAGCTTCAAAATTATTCAAGGCAACAAAAACCTATGTAAAATTTCTCCTATGCATCTGAAACATATTCCAATGTGTTCATAGCATGCCAATTAGCTAAAAATGACTCTTCTTGAGCTTAATTTGGTCGAAAATTGACTCAGTTATGGAAAAAACAAATTTTCCCCCAATTTCTCCTCCAAATCTGAAAGGACTCCGGCTAACTCCGAAAAATTTGGCAGAATCTCTGAATTTAGTGTCACTGCTAATTATGTCGCTAATTAGGATGAGTTTTAATTATGCTTAGTTTCGGATTAAATGGGATAAGCACACTTTAAATTCATGTTTATGGTTGAGTTTGGAGCTTGGTCATATCGTTGGGTCACGTGGAGGAGGGTTGGCCCCCTCCTTCCGCCATCAGAGTCTGCAATACCCTTCTAATACAAAATCGGCGCAAAGCTTTTCAATGAATCAGGCCCATGGCCCATTGGTAAAGGCACTCGGTGTTTGGGAGGAGATCACGAGGTCGAACCTCGACCTCTGCCCCATATATATATTTTGAAACAAATTTTAAAAAACCTTTGAAATTTGCGCCATCATATATATAAACTAGAATTTGCACCACGGGGTGCAAAGAACACGCCGAAGGTGTACAACTATGAAACAGTGGTAGAGAATAGAGAATGTGCAAACATAAAGTGTTATTATTTCTATTTATAGACTGTACTTCAATGCAACCACCAACTCATTCAACAAAATAAAACATTCACCAATAATATGCTCATAATAAAACAATTAAATACTATATATATATCCTAATATGCAGAGACGTTGAGATATAAGTTAAACTTAGATCTTCCCTTTGATTATGTTATTTTAAACAATTCTTTAGCTGGAAGTGGATTACGAGATCCCGAGATTGTAATTTCATCTCATATCACATGTGACCTAATATTATTGCGAAGTACTTTCAATATTTAAAAATAAATTCAATATGAACCTTTTTCATCTTGAGAATCCGATTGCATTGAATTAATTAATTTAACAACAATGTATGAAAATTTGTGAACTTTCATCAACCCCTTTAACGCCTTAATGTCATCAGAGTATAGGAAATTCTAAGAGTGTAGAAGGCTTTTATTATTTGATTTGCACATACTAATAACTTAAATGTTTTTGGGATAAGTTGATAGTAGGAATGGTTGTGGAGGACTTCATGCATGGTTTGGCTTTGCATGAGGCCCATGTGCCTCTGGCTCTCTTAACCAACACTAAACACGCCAACAACGATTAACTCTTCAACACCATTTCGCTCCTTTGCAAACTGTAATGCTCCTTAAGTATACTCAAGATTACTCCTCCAATATTTCCATCATAGCCACTCATATAGATTTGTCTGTCTAACCTGCATATATGAGAAAATGTTGGTGAGACTTAGTTTTTGTTTTATTGCTTTATGGTGGCAATGCTAATTCCCTACTTGACCTGCTCTCTGTAGGCCCAATGTCAGAACTAAGAAAAAAATATTTCCATCAATACACAGAAAGGACAACCGTATATTCAATGGAATCTCCTGGAATGAACTAGGATGCATGGCCGGAGTCGATTCCATGGAAAGTGTGGCTTCTCTTCCTTATAGAATACCAACTATCTATGTTTTCAATATTGAAAATGCCATGATTATTCGAATTAAAATCCTATGTGTATGTATTACAGGTTTCTAATCTTAGCATAGTTGCTGCGTTTTGGTTGAGGAGCCCCCAAATAACATAGGAAAAATAATCAGAGAAAATTTGCAGAACGTAGGAAAGAGCATCAGAGAAAATTTGTAGGCGAATATTATTGTACAAACAACATCCACACCATCTTTTTCCAGATTACAAAATATTTCTAATTGAAATTTAATATGAGTGAAGGTACTCATATCAATCAAATTTCTTCATATTCCTAAATACAATCCAAGAATTCGGCGATGGTTTATATGAAGGAGACAAAGAACCCATGTCCCCATCTAGAGCCCTATTAAGCCATTTCAATATAGATTGTTATGTTTTAGTGATTATAGGCCTGGATATACCAGTGGATGTGCCTTCTATGAAGACAACTCTACAATGTACTCTCATCAAACATAAGCATGTTTCCCAACATTGTGGTCAGTATTCTTTGTAATCTCTTGATAATTTTTGCCTAAGCAGAAACACGTGAATGATATTTGGACGTTTCTCCTTTTTCCCACCCTCTTTCCTTGCAGCTTCAGTTGAAGATGATGAGCTCCAGTGAATGGAATATGGTTGCCCAGTTCCTGGCTCCACATAACCAAATGAGGGCTAAAGTTGGAGAACCCCCTCTGAGATGGAGCCAAAGGCTTTCTCATTACACACAGTGGTGAGCGAACCAGAGGCGGTGGGATTGTAGCTTAACACATTCCCATGGGCCATATGGGAATAATATATTCTAGGGAAGTGGCAAATATTGGCAGCCCAAAGATGTGGTCTTTGCGTGAATTAGTTGTTTCCCTCCTTATTTGCTCCATAATGCAAATGATTAATGGAGAAATCTACCTCTTATTTTTCTCTGTAAGCGTCAGAGATGTTCTGAAGCTAATTTCACAGTTAGTCCTATTTAATTGGTTGACCAATAACAAGGATAGAGAGTTGGGGAGCATAGGAAGAAAGATGGCTTGCTCGACATCTCTTACTGACTGCTACGATATCTCTTGCTGCCTTTGAACTGATCTTGTCTTCGGTCAACTGCCTTCCTGGGTGAGTGTCCTGGGCATCGGTGGGCTATGTTTTGTGGCTATGTCAGCTATGTGGGGTACCATATATTAATTTCCATTACTTGAGGTAGCTGAAATTGTAACATTTAATTGAGTCTCTGCCTGGGTGCAATGCTTGGTGCTCTATACGCAGGTGATGAAGGACCTCCTCCTATTTGTTCTGTATTACTAAGTAAGAGGGTACTGGGAATTAATGCACATTGAATGTCATACGAGATCAAACAAATTGGATATTATAAATGGTATAACTACAATAATAACTCCAACAATGGTTTCTGGAAAAAATCAATGCAGTCAACAATGGTATAACTTAAAAAAAACTCAGTAATGTTGTCACTACACTCAGATCCTCTAGAAAAAATCAAGAAGTGTTGGATGTGTCAAAGTTGTGTGGTACAATAGGAATGTGTTCATGACATGCAACTATTTATCTCCTGGCAACTACATTGGACAGAAGCCATACTGATATGGCTCTACCGTAGCTACTTATGTGCAGAAAGGAGATATATGACGTTGCTGAGATATATGTCGTTGCTTTGAAGATGAGGTAAGGATTTGTGTTTAAGAAATTTGTCACTATTTGCGATTTGTGTTTCATAAATCTGTCATTGCTTGAGATTTTATCTGTCATTGCTTATTTCAATTATGAATTTTAATCAGAGTAATGTATGTTTCAGAAATCTGTCATTGCTGGTTCTAGTTATGAGTTTTAATCAGAGTAAAATCCATGAGTCCAAGCGCTCTGCCATATTATTTCTGTTTTTTTGTAGAGGACTATTTGTAATTTGAAATTCCTGAAAACTGTTGCACAGGTCTTCCCCCTAACAGTAAAGAGATCCATGAGGGCAACCTGAAAACATTTGCACAGGTCTTTCCCCATAACAGCGAAGAGATCCATGAGGTCAACACCACGGTCAGCGTTGCGTTCAACGTCGTATGGTAAATGGAAAATCGCATTCAGCATTGTATGGTTAATGGAACATCTTGTTCAGCGTTGTATTGTAAATGGAACATCTACAAATGAACACAAATGATGTAGAGGTTACATAGACACAAAACGATGACACTTGTACAACATGACACCTTACAACACACCTGGAGAAAAATGACATCATTGGAATGTCACCATCTCCATCGATCCATTGTTGACGTCCACCACCGACTAATCCTTTGACCGATAATCCTCTGCACTCACCATGGGCCGCGGTATTCAAATGTATCAGGCCAGTGCTGTACAGTTTTCACGTGTCAATTTTTCACTGGACAGAGGGGACACCTATTCAGATTCTGTCAATAACGACGAATTTGAACAGTGTCCCGAACATAAACCCCACAATAAGAATGCCTTCGGCGTAAAAATATATCGCCCTCTGAACTATGATATAATCCTCCTCCGTTCATAATATATATCTCTCCATGTGAAATTCAAATGCGGGACTTCAATGTTTAATTATATATATGCCAACGGAATTTGACTTAGGATAAGTTAAATACGCTCCACCTTAATTAAAACATTTTCCACCAGTATAATGAAATTCCAACCGATTCGGATTCCAACTTAGGATATAACATATGGTTGCGGACTTTGGGTTATAAAAATATGTGGAGATTAATAATATTTATTAAGATTGTAATTAATATTAAATATTAATACATATATAATTATATAACATATGATAATTAACTATATATTATATTATATTATATATATATATATATATATATATATCAACTTAATCTTAATAATAATAAAATAATAATTCCTAGCACATAATATCATGAACTCAAAATTCAACCTTAGGAGGTCATTGGAAATTTCAGCTTCACAAACCAAACTCGTGAATCCAACATTGACACTTGTCACAGTCTCATTGGACAAAAACTGAAGAAGATTCTCTGAATGCTAACTGGGTTGCCATGTCATCAGCCTGTACCTATTCTGCAATTTTTTTTTTTTTAATTTGTTTGTTTTCAACGACGATTAGCAGACCATAACCTCCTCATCCGAACTTGGTTTTCAACAAAATGAGTTGCGTTGGATTCCTGGCGATGGGCTGATCAATGACGTTCTGGTTGCATTCAATTCTGAGCACTTTCATTTTTGAGCTAAAATATTGAGCCTCCGATCACTGAGGGTAGTGTAGCGCAGGACTGAAGCACTAGAAATTTGATGCGGACTTTGACATTGGAAGTGGATTCTGAGCTTTCTAGGAAGGAGGTGAATCTTGGTACTAATTTGAGGGTGGAGGTGTGAGCCTTTGGATTTCCTTGTTTCGGGTGCAATCATCGTATCATTTTATTTTATGTGTAAACAAATGTGCATATGTTTATATTATTGTAAATATTGTATCGAGTTGGATTTATAAAGCTCTGTAGACAGCATGGTTGTATATATGGTTTTTATTGTACTTATCGTTGTGATTTTTGTTTTAAATCTCCAATAAACAGTATGTCTTTTATGTTTTCAGTAGTGATTATTGTAAATACTGCAACGTGTTGTGTTATAAAGATCCATGGGCATTATGTTTTTCTTTCAATGGTTTTTCTTGTTATAGGTGTCATTAAACACCGAGGACGGTGTTCCCTTAAGAGGGATGGTTCTGTAACAGCCCTAGTTAAAAATCCATGTAAAAGTTAATAAAAGTAAAGTAAGACCTTGGTCATGGGACATGTATTCCAAGCTAAATGGTAGGAAAAACATCCTAGTGGGTGTCACTTTGGTTTATTATGGCTAAAGGAAATTGGCAAAGGAAATGACTAAGGCTTTGGAAAGGCAAAGTAGCATTTATTGGCATTTATTTATAAAAATAATTGAAATTGGGAGAAAATGAAGGTGAAAGGTCACAGGTTGCATGTGAGGAGGAAAATGAAGGAATTAGAGGCCGCATTGATAAAAAGGCTTCCGAGGATTAATTCACAATATTTTTCTCAGGCTTTTTATCAGTTCACTTTTGGATCTTTCATTTTATTCTCTCTCTCTCATACTCTTGGACACTTCAAGTTTTCTTGGATCACTCTTGGAGGAGTGTGGTGCACTTGGGATTTGGATCAAGAAGGAAAAGTAAAAGTAGGAAAGCACAAGAGGACATCAAGATCAATAGCTACAGTAGGTTTTTCTTGTAGGTACCGAGTTACATGTATGATTTCCTCACTACATTTGTCATGCATGGCATATGCATGTGGTTATTTGTTTATGATTTTCCATTGGCATGTAGGATTGCTTGGATTGACATTTGTTTTTCCTAGCCTTTCCATTTCCTGGATAGCTATGGTGTTGTGGGTTTTACTTTTGATTTCTGGTTGGTTTTCATGTGCCTTTGGATGTGGGTTCAGTTATTATTTCCTAGAAGCCATAGTTGGATAAACGCTCTAGAAGCCATGTATCAGCTTGGGTTGAGTTACTAGTCCCAGAAACCTTGGTTGGACAAACACTTTGGAAGCCCATGGTGGGTTGAGTTATTATTCTTGTAAGCCTTGGTTGGAAAAATGCTCTAGAATCCCAGTGGCAGCTATGGGTTGAGTTACTAATCCAGGAAGGCCTGGTTGGAACAAATACTCTGGAGCCCTTGACAGCTTCGGTAGATACCAATCTGGTGATAGTTAGTGATGTCTAACCGTGAGGTGGAATCACTGGTTGAGGGTTGATGTGGTTGGCCTCTGGAAGCCCTAGTTTGGTTTTTATTTATTTTTTTATGATATCCCATATTCATGCTTGGAATATGGCATGGACGTGCCTATTGCATGAAAAAATGCAAGGAGTTGTTTCCCCATGACCTCATATCCATTAGATCACCAGAAATAGAAAAGCATAGTTAAGAAGTCATTTAATATTCCCAATCCTTCATGACTTACAAGAATTCATGCAATCGTTTAATACTATGAGGAAGAATAAGTTACCTTTCCTCCTTGCAGGTCAGGGACGGATCTTGAGTTTGATGTTGATCTATTGCACTCCACATGAGCAATCTATCTGATTTGCCTTTGATATCAATACTTGCATAAAATCATGAACATACAAAGATGACCAGGGGTATTCCTCGGAAGATCATTAGATAAATGATAACTTAAAATGATTACAAGATACAATCATATACAAGAAGGGAACATGGATCTTCGTTAATATAAAAAATGTTGCTTCTATACCTTACTTTCAGCTTCTATACCTTACTTTCAGCTTCTCCTCTCTGCAATTCGGCAGAGTTTCCCCACTAGACAATAATATGAAGAGCACTCTCCTATAGCATGACACCTCACAAGCTCTCAAGATAATGACAAGACAACAATGGGGTGTCAAGACCTTAGCAACATCATGGCTCTCCAAAAGTAACTCACTCTGGAACTAGCCTGACCCTCTCAAATGATCCAGCGTAAATAGGTGAATGACAAGTCTCTGGAGGATGAATGTATATGCTTAGGATGATGATAAGTTAAGGAAAATTATAATGGATCAATCCTGGCCAACTCGAATGGGTGATTAATCGAGCTCATCTCCTAGGGACTCAGTGAATCTAGAAAGTTCCCTGGACTGCAGGCTCTAAACAGGAGGATTAGGGCCTAAGTTACGAGCACAAGAGGCCTTGGTAGTGACTCAAGCCCCTGGGCTGCAGGCATAAGCCTGTTAGCCTACTGCTCTGGGTCAAAAATGGAAAAATAAGTCCCTCCTACTAGGGAAAAGTCATCAAGTAGTAAGGGCTAGGGGTAAATGATGTAGGGGTATAAAAATAGGCTGATAAAAGATTCCCCCTAATGTATGAGGTCAGAATGAGTATCTGATGGCCTAAACACATTACAAGAAAAATCGTAGGTCTCAGTGGGAGTGGGGAAATAGAGCCAAGATCACAAATCGGAAAACACTGAAGTAGAGGTCTTAGTTTTGAAGATAAAATCCCCAAGGTGGTCATACCCATGCTCGGTCATAAGAAAATATTGAACATGGCCACCAAATATACACTACGGATCCATGATATAAAGGACTAAGACATGGCCATGACATACATACACAGTGGATCCATGTGACTCAATGAAAGTGCATAGCCACTAAAAAATAAAATTGTGGATCTATGTCACAGTATACATCAGTAGGCCTATGGACAGATGACAGACAAAGAAGTGTCTGATATAGCCCTCAAGGTACATAAATGATACATAACTCCAACGCAACCTTGGAAGGATGCCATATAAGAGTGATATGTCCCTAACCTAGGGTCTTCGACATATCCCCAATAGTACAAATCTACTCATGTGAATAAATGAGCTGAAGTCGAGTAATGGTAGAAACTGCCTTATAACTAGCCAATGAGGTAAACGAGTAACGAATGTGGGGGAATCCACCAATGAGTAAAATGGATCCCAAGGTACCTAGTACAATCCACTAAGTGTGAATAAATGAATTGATGTCGAACACCAGTGAACTCGACCAATCATGAGCCAATGATGTAAACCCAATGTCAATCACGAGGAAGCTTGCCACTGAGGACTACAAGCTCCAATGTACTATTGGTTCCTAGATCAAGGTCCTGGATAATGAGCTAGAGTCGACAAGAGAATATCCATTGAAGGAGGGCATGTATCCCCCATAAATTGACGCGGAACAAACCAAGATGATGTGATGTATGGATGAAGTCATGAAGCGATGAATTAAAACTGACACAGGGATGGCCGACTCAAAATGGTCAATAGGCTAATGCAGATGGCCGACACAAGCTGAAACTTCCCTTGAACACATAACAACATGACACAAGAGTGACCTGGTAGCATGACTAAATGAGCACCAAGTGATATCATGCAACGATGTAGGAGGCATCGAGGCACGCTCCATATGACTGGAATAGTAGCCATCTGGAGGAGTAAAAAGACTCATATGGATGGTACGGCTCCTAAGCAAGCTAAAACCCAACTATAAGATAAAAATATAGACAAGTTTCATGTTCAAGGGTGACGCAACTGACACTGCCAATGGATGAAAAATGAAGATATATGTTCCCTCCCTTCTCTTTTTATAAGTTCCTTTTAAGTAAAGATGTCCCCCAAGCCCAAAAAAGAGATAAAAGTATACAAGGGGGAACCTCCTAGCCACAATAGACTAGGGTATTCCTTTTTCATAACTCGTCTATCCTAGTCCAGAAAAGGGGTAAACTTATACTGGGTAGACGAAAATTCAGGTACTTTTATGAGTGTTAAGCAAAAAAGTTAGCTTGGCATTCTTTTCTAAGTTAAGGAGTCTGAAAAGATCTTAAATAAAACTCCTCCTAGAGGAACAAATGATATAAAAGGTAGGAACAGGTTCCAAAAATGGTGGAACTGCTCATGACATAAGGTGGACACGAGGCCGGCTAATGGTACCACTCATCACAGTGGTTCCTCGAAGACATGGTAACACATCAAGTGAATGTGAATGGTAGGCCATGAATATGATGACGATGGATGAGAGAAACCAAGGCTCAAAGCTGCAGAAGTAGCCTGATAAAAGTGACAATCACAAGGGATAAAAATGTGGAATCCTCCTAGGTATGGATAGAAATATAGTGAAGAAGAGGACATGAGCCTCAAATTCGAAGTCATGGCGGTTCAGAAGGAGGGATTTCGTGAGAGATAAAAAATGACTGCATGGACACCGAAATGGAAAGAAGGTGCTAACTAGAGTATCCATGATTGGTAAGCTCTACCGCCAAGCTACGATATGCATATAGAAAGTGGCAAAAGTCGGGGCTTGATGAGGTCGGACCTAAGGGAAAAATAGTGCTAACGGTCAAAATGTAAAATTAGCAAAAATGACCTACCTTTATATGCCAGTAAAATATCATACCTGAGGTCCTGTGTAATGAAAAAATCTCCTCACAAGATAAAATAAAAAGTGACTCCCAAGTCCTCCTACAAAAGGTAGACTCAAAACAGATCATAAAGCTCAAAAATCCACTTGGACCCAAATATTAAAAAAGGAATATTTTGGAATATGCAAAAAATATGCCAAAAAGGGCTATAAAATAAACTCATACCTCTCTATTGACTCATTATGAAGTTTGAGAGAAAGGAGTGAGCTTCCAAGGGTTTGAGATCGAGAGAAAGAAGGAGCAAGGAGGAGAAAAGAGGAGCAAGTGGTCATCTCAAGCAAGTAAGTGGTAAATCCCTTCCCTCTTAGTCATTTACACACGTAGAGGTCTATTCATTGAGTTTAAAAGGTACTGGAATGTGATAGTAGAGGTAAAACATCTCTGTCCGCGGACTTACCACGGTTAGTGGGTGGCCCGGAAAGCTTGGTTGCGGGCTTGACAAGGGTAGACAGCGGCTCAGGTTGTAGGCTACTTGTGTCAAGGTCGTGGCCCAGGGACAAAATAGGGAATTTATAAATATATCTTTAAGAGCTCTGTGTTTTCTATGTTTCCCAGTAAAAATGACAGTGAGTGATATCTATGATGTGGGTGCAGGGGAAACCATGGTGTGGGAATGGAGGAAGAGGCAACATTATGAGAATGATATTCAAGCCATGGCTCACAGGCCAACAATCAATGCCTTGATAGATTATGGATTGTTGAATTTCTTTAGGGTCCCAAACATGGCAAGCAAAGACTATATTTTCTCATTCATTGTGCGGTGGTGGGATGTGGACACACAACACTTCATTGTTGGGCAAGAGAGGTTCACCATGGAAACATCAGACATCTACTTCCTCACTGGTTTATCAAGCTCCAATGGTGTTGAGAGGGATGTGTATCCGCTCAAGAGAGATATTTCGAAGCATGAGAGTTGCCCATTGTAGGTTGGTGGTAGGGGTGGGAAAAAAGAAGATCCCCATAGAGAAGATATAAGATTTAACCCTTCAGATTATCACCTACACAGTGGTTCGAGTAGCGGGGTTAGTGGCACCCCATGTGGTAACAGTGCCACAACTAGAGTTATGTTTATGATGTATGGAACCCACCCTATTTAACTGGTGTGAAGTGATGATGGCCTGTGTGAAAGGCCAATAGTACCAGGCTCAAAAGGGGGAGGAGTGACTCTTGCAGGTATGGGAGTTTACTTGTCAGCTCATTTTTTGAGAATATTGATTTGATGATGTCCCAAGCACTAGATTATGTAACTTATCCACCAACAAGACAGCCTCGTATGGCTAAATGGGGTCATTCTTTGCCACAGGATGATGGAGTGCATGTTCATGGCAGGCACATGGACGCGTACTGGAGATGGATAAGAGAAGTTATATTGCTATTGGATGATTACCCATATTATGGGGTTGACTTCATGGGAGATCTTAACATACTTTTGCCCCCTGGTGAAGGTTTTAATTGGCGAGGTAAAAAAAACATTTTTGATTTTTTGTTTTGTAATTTTTTGGGATTTTTGGGGATATTTGATTTTTTTAGTTTCTTAACTAGAGTACATAGTTACTAATATCATGATTTATTTATTTTTATTTTTTATTCTTTTTTATGTAGATGTGGCACCTACACACCCGGTTGGATTTTCTCCATTGTGAAGACATGTACCACAGGGCCTGGCCCCAAAGTCGGTAGAGGAGATAGAGGATGAGGATAATGAGCTACAAGAGTTCACTCGAAATGTCGAGGGACTGACCTTGGGGGTTCCTCCGAGGAGGCTTTATGAGAGTCCCTGACATATGCAGAGGCACACCATAGGAGTGGCCTCATCGCGTCGTCGTGTTCTACTCTGCCGCATCCTAAATGTGGTATTATGTTATCATGAGCATCATTGAGTGGGGGTAGTGGCATGGGGTTGTGCAGTCTTTGAATGTAATATCATGTATATGGAAAAGTAGCCAAGGCCTCAGTTGCCTAATTTTGAATTATGTACTCATACTTTTTGGAAATAATAAAATATCAGTGACTATGTGTTTTGTTTCTACTATGTATGTACAATAGATTTGTAAATTTTCATGTGAACGGTTTGAAAATGTTAATTATGAGACAAATTCCAATATAACACATAATTAGCTAATGAATCAGCCAATATTTTTTGGTCACAAGGAATATGTAAATAATTAATATAATCAAATGAACATTCCAGGAGACGTGCTCTCAAAAAGTAACGAATTAGAGTAGGATTCATTACAGAGTATAGACATTGAGCTGGGACACTATGAGTTGAGAGTCAATTTGAACAATGAGATGGTGTATGCTAAGATGGCTAGCCTCGGTCAAGAGCTCGATGACAGCTCTATACTCAGCCATGTTGTTGGTGATGGGGTGAAGACAAACACCTCCAGAACTCACAAGCTCATCGGTGGGTGAAAAGAGGACGCAAGAAGTGAAAGCAGTGTTCTAAGTGTAATGGCTTGCACCATCGAAAAAGCCTCTTTAAGGAAATGAGGGTGTTGAAATCTGTACAGAAAAGACCAGACACACGAATTACACACAAGATACTGAGGTAATGATAAGAAAGTAAATTTAACACACTCACACCTATATACATAATATATAAGCGACCATGAGAAGAGACTAAGCATATTAGTGTTTCAGATAGAGCCCATTACGAGGTTGCGATAGTGGATTCCATTCATAATCAACCAACTCATAAGCCCCTTTCTTGAGAACACATGTAACAATGTAGGGACCATGCCACATGGGTTCGATTTTACCATCCCCTAACTTATCATGGTCTTGGTCGTATACCAAAACCAGATCACCCTAAAAAAAGAAACGAGGTCGGACGGATTTATCATATTGAGCCTTAAAGCATTTCTTATGAATTTCATTATTGACTAGGGTGAGAAGGCGTTGTTCATGGAGATGGGTAAGTTGTAACAAACATTCTTCCTCAGCTAAGGTTTCAGGGAGTAACTCGACAGCTAGTTTAAGAGAAGAGATTTCACATTGGATAGGGAGAACTAGCTCAACCCCATAAACTAGTTGAAATGGAGTGAAGCCACTGGAAGACTTGACAGAGGTTCGATAAGCCCACAAATCAGAAAATTGCATGAGCTTCTAGTTGGACATATGTTTTCCAACCATCTGTCACAACATGGTTTTCAAAGTACGATTGACGGCTTCCTACATCTTATGGTTTTGAAAATGTTTTCCATGATCGGTGACGATGCATTTAGGGACACCGAACCTAGAAATGACATGGTTAAAAAGGAAAAATGCAACAGTATCACCGTCATTGAGAAGTTTAGGCATGGCCTCGGCCCATTTGGTAAAATAATCAACTGTGACAATAATATAATGATGTTCTTGGGCAGAGGGTGGGTTACATTGCATAAAATAAATTTCTCACTGGTAAAAAGGTTTGATAGCGATGATTGGATTTAACGGGGCAAGTTGAGCATGCATCGTTGAGCATGCATCATACGAGAAAAGATTTGATAGGGATAGAACTGCTAGACGGTAGTGATGCAATATTTGAAAAGTGAAGGCCAAAAGTAACATGCGCGCAATATTTTTTTAGCATTGGAATGCCCTAATAAATTATTACCACATGCCCCTATGTGGCAATAATTTTGTTAGTGTCAGTATTTGTATACTTCCACCAGGGATCAAAACACATTTGCATGTGCATTTTAGGTGTCCCATTCTGCATAAATTTTTTATCATTCCATTAGGTCATGACATAAAATTGTTCCATTGGTGGTTGTCTTTGTCAAATAAAATTTTTCTCCCTCAGAAGATCATATTGTCTGACTCATTCTCATGATTCCTTGAGCATAACAACACCTATGGAAATGCTCTATTCACTTGGAAGTCTTTCATTCAAAGGTCAGGTCAAACAATAGTCCCATTAGGTCATTAGGGTTTTTCATTTTTCAAGGTCATTCCTTCATTTAGATGAGATCAACATATCTATGAGAGGGACATAATAATATCATCATGATGTATTTATTATACTTTCAAAGTTGTGTTTTAGTTTAATGACTTTTATATCAAAATGTCATTTTAATAGAAAAGTCAAATTTGTAATTTATTTCAATTTTTCCAAATGTAATTTTATGTTTTCAAATGTAATATATACAATCCCAAAGTTGTCAAAGTGAAATTATGTTCATCCTAAGTGAGCAAGATAGCCGAACTCCATGTTGATCAACCTGCAATGCCAAAATTCAGAAAAGAAAAAGAGTATCAGTGTCAAAAAAGAAGAAAGAAAATTAGAAAAGTGGGTAATTTGGATTAAAATTCAAATTCACTAAAGCTATAAAGCCTATTAAGCATCTTAAAACAAGTCATTGTTGCCATCTAGCCTTCAAGATTTTTCAGCAAGAGAGAAATTCTGAGTTTACTAAACAGTTTGGGCCAAAATTGCAAGGCGTTGTGTGTTTGGAGGCTAGCGTTGCGCGTTCATCCCAGCATTGCACACTCACCCAGCCACGTTGCACATTTACCATGAAATATCAGAGTAATTAACAAAGGTGTTGCGCTCTTACCCAGAAACGTTGTGCGTTTACATAGTAATTATTTTGAAGGTTGTCACCGCTTCCATCCAGCTTTGGTTTCCTCATAAATTTCTCCAAGGAGTTTTTGATCAGTAAGTGGCCATAAAATACCTCTCTTTTCACATCTTTTTTGTTCCTTTCAAAGAATTGAAAGTGTCATAGCTTATGAAACCCTAGTTTTAGTTCATTATCAATTTTCATACATCATATCTTTGTTCACCTCCCTAAACCCATATCATTTATGAGCATGGTTAATCCCTGGGGTTTTCATTAACCTAGGTTTTATATTTATACTCATTTCCTTCATCCATCTAAACTAGCCATCTCATCTCCTTCTCCCTTCATCTCATTCCAATTTTTACCCTAGGGTTTCCTAAGTCAAAACTCAAAAATGTCTGAAGAAGAAGATAGAGGTGTTGGTGAGGCACAAATACCAAGGAGAAATGACCACAAAGGAGGGAAAATTAATAGATTTGAACCAATAAATACAAGGAAACTCATGGCCTCTCCTCTCATTTTGTCTTGTTTCAAACATATTAGTTGTTTTGAGTTTTGTGAGAGGGTGCAGCAGATTCGATATCACTCTGAGTTGACAAGGTTATTCATCACAAACCTTCATGATAAGCAGGTCACTCTTGCTGGGGTTACTTTTGATATGTCCACCGATGCCATTTCAGCTGCTATAGGGATCCCTAATGTGGGAGAGAGATGGCTTAAACAAACAAACCTTGATCTAAGATATTATGAACCATACCTAAAACCTAGATACAAGGATGACAAGAAGTCAATTTTCCCTTTCTCTCATCTCATTGACCGATATGTTCCCATGATGAAAATAATCATGAAGTACTTCACTTGTGAGGGGAGGTTTTCTCGCCTCTACTCATACCATATCCGACTCCTCATGCACTTCACTAGATTCAGAATGCTTCACCTATCTTACTATCTCTTCCACAGCATTCACAAGATGGCATTAATTGTGCAAAAAAGGGATTATAATCATCAAATGTAGAGTCTTTTTCATCACTCCCTCATCAAGATGTTGGTCATGCATCAGCTGGAGAAAAATAATATCCCATGGGACACTTTCATTGCAAATTAAGTTTTCACTACCCCACTTAGTCATCATGAGAAAAATATCCCTTCATCATCTCATCCTCCCATATCCACTTCTCCATCTCAGCCTGCTACTCATACATCATCACCTAGTTAGATCCATTCACCTCATGTTGATCCTTCTTCTTCACCTTTCTATAACCCTTCATCATCCCATCATGATACTAGAGCATCAAGCAGTGAAAGGGATATTGAGGCAACTTGGGCTAATGTGACTAATGTTGAGCCATTTCCCAAGACCTATCAAAGAGGCCACAGGCATGTGTTTTCTTCACATGGTGTGAAAGGGGCCATGCTTTCTTCATCAGCAAAACAGGTAGACAAGGGAAAAGAAAAGGATATAGAGCCTATCATTAATGAGCAGGAGGACAAGCATGAAACTAAGCAGGAGTTTCAATTGATTGACCTTGATGATGAGGATGAGGTTAGAATCACCAATGCATTTATCAGAAGAAAAGAGGAAAATATTAGTGAACTTCAAGCTAATATTGACAAAGCATAGTATGTGATTGACTTTCTTGAGCAGGAAAATCAGCAGTTGAAGACCAAGAAAATCATCAGTGAGGTTAGGACCATCAAATCTCAAAAAGAGGTAGGGAAGGTTAAGGATTTGTTGGAGGATATCTTGGGTAGACATGGTGATATTGACGATGAGGAGGGTCAGCCTCCTAGACAGAGACCAAAGACAATGGGGCTTAAGAGAGCTCTACCCCGTGAGAGACAGAAAGAGGCTGAGTTGGCAGAGCAGCTCACTCCAAGTGAGCTGCTTGTCCTTGAGATTAGTAGAGATAGAGAGTCATGGCTTGATAGAGCCAACTTGCATTTGGAGGGCTTGCTGGAGAAGGCCAAAAGGGGCAATGATATTTAGAGGAATATGAAAAATCATTATGCTATGAGAAGCAAGATTGCAAGGGCCAAGCTCAAACGAGCCCATGCAAAGATTCAAGCCTTGACCGAGCAAAAGGAGAAGGGGAAGTTAGAAATACTTGCTGAGGTGTATTTTCATACCTCTAACCCTTGATCAAACAAGGAAACTCACAATTTTGACAAATTTTGGCATATTTGGCACAATGGTGCATTTTTTAGTTTTTGGGAAATTTTGACAAACAGAAATTTGCTAAACGCGCAGCGCCACTGGCATAGCACTCTTATTTGGGGCATCTAATTGAAAAATGGCCACCACCATCATTTTCATAATGATGAGGACATTAAATCCATCAATTTTCAAAATATATGGAGAAGAACGGGTCCCTCAAAGAGGCAAAAACCCACCAAAAAAACATGTTTCTACCCTTGTTTTTGCCTTGGCACTACGTGTTTACCAGTCTTGGGAGAACAGGTTTTTGACAGAGCCGATAGACACCATTTTGGAAAATGGAGGCATATTTGGAAACTACCCTCAAATATATTTCCAATGAGCTATCATGGAGCTTATTTGGACATCGGGAAGGCCTCCAAAAGTTGTCTGCAATATAGGTCAGTTTTTCTGTCATGGCACTACGCATTTAACAAGAAAATGTAGTTTTCATCATCTTCAACAAAATTTTGACTTTCGATTTTTTACTTGGGAAAATGGGAAAATTACTTATGTAAATGATCATGTTGAATGTAAATATCATGTTTTGACTTTTATCTAGGGTAGATGCATCAGATAAGTCTTCTAGAGGTCAGATGAATCAGTTTCTTCTCTTTTAGAGGAAAATTGTTGAGTTTTCCTAGTCTTCAGATTCTGTTTGGGAGTAGGTGAAACTAATCCCTATCTCATGGATTTGACTCCCTGAGGCTAGGGAGAGTGGTTTTGAAGTCTATTTGATGTATTCTCTCAGTAATTGTAATGTTTGGACTCACTTGGAGCTTTGGGCATCTCAAGAGACATTTTTGGATCAGTTTGGCTTTGACATTAATAGAACTTTGCAGTTATTTCTTTGGGATCCATGTGGTATGCAGTGTTTCAAATAGTTTATTATTTTTTATCATTTTTATGGAGGTATTGTACCTCATAAACCATTTTCTTGTCTATGATATGCTTAATTTCAAGTTAAAAGGGAGAATTCATTTTTCATGCTATGTTTTGGGAAATTTAGCATAATTTGTTTATTTTCTTCAGTTTAGGGAGAATTCATATTGTATGCTCTTCCTAACTCCTCAATGGTATTTTCACCTCATCAAAAGCATCTTTTCATGTCAAACGCTCTACCTACCTTGCCCCTTAGAACCCCTACAAATTTTGACATAATTTCCTTACCCTGGCTATTTAACTCCTCCTGATCCAACAAACCCTAAAAAATCAAAATCAAAACCCTGAGCTACCATACCTAGCCTAAAATATTATTTCCTCAATCATCTTGACTTTTTTCTATAAGGAGAGGGCCCTCTCCTGGCCTAGTAGAGCTAGCTACTTGGCTAAGCGTGGTTTGAGGTTACCTCGGGATTGCCTCTCTCAACCTGAGGTTCAATCTGAGTAATAACATTTTGGTGACTCCACTGGGGAAAAAAGTAAGATCTGATCAACCCCAGTAATAAATTTTCATTGAAATTCTTAAACTTGTGGATGATAAGTTTAGAATTTATTCAAAGGCTGAATTGAAAAATTTGTAAAGTGCATATTTGTTGTTGAAATTAGACATACTGGCTTCTTGAAGATATACTAGATCCAACCCCGATCCAAATCCTCCTACTATTGTTAGTGATCCTCAGAACATTGGAAGAAAAGCTAAAGTTGTTGTTGAGACTTCTAGTTCAGTTGGAAATCAATCAGAAGGAAGTTCCCTCCCCAGAGCTCATTCATTTCCCGAAGGGTTAGAAAACTTGCAAGATATTAAATTTGATGTAAATTTTAAGCAAAGTTTATTCCAAATTAAATATTTGAGTTGGATTGACGAGATAGTTGTTGATTCCTCCATTTCCTTTCACACTCCTATTGAAGTTCAGTTTTCCCGCTTTCAATCAAGGTCTCAATCAGGGACACAACTTTTACAAGCTCTTAAAGATCTACAAAACTATTCTTCGCAGGTAATTGCTTGGCTCACAAGCAGACCTCAGATCTCGGCTTCTTCTTCCATCACTTAATCTATTGTTACTCAGAATATCCCTCTTACCCCTCCTTCTTCTTCATCCTATATTCACACTACTCAGTCAGGGACAAGTCTTCCTTTGATTACATCATGCATTCAAATCCCAGTTATAAACCCTGTTATAAATCCTCCACCCCCAGTCATCATGGCTACAAGATATGCCCCCCTTTTTCTCCCTCAGAACCCAGGTGCTATGCCTACATATTATCAAACTAAAATCCCTTTATTTGACAATACTCAGCCTATGACAGCTCAAAAACATGTAGACAAGATGAATGAATTCTTTGAATTTCATGAAATTAATAGAGGATGTGAAGATGACACTGTTTGCACAAAGTCTGGGAGGGGAAGTAAGAAAATGGTTCAGAGATCTACCATCAGCCACTATTGACACCTTAGAAGTTTCATTAGGGGAATTTTGAGGTCTAAACTGGGGCTCCTAAGGAAAATGTACAATCAAAATTCACTTTATGAGAACCAATCACAATTTAGGGGATGACATCATCCCTAATGGTTGAGGTGGCATCGCTTGAGTTAAAGGTACTTACTTGTCACATTGTTAATGGTGGATAAAAATTCATGATTAACCATGGTACTGCTCTAAGTACTTTTAAATTCAAACTAAAGTACTCATAATAAATGTCATTTAACACTTTCTGAATAAAAATATATTATTGTCATTTCATATTTCTTGAAAGAAACAATGCATATCCCTATGCATTTATTATATTATATTATATTATATTATTTTTATATAGTATATTAATTACATGTTATTAAACAATTTAAATAATATAAATTTTAATTAATAGCATATAATATAATTAAGAATTTATAGATTTATATGTATATTTTATTTTAAGTTATTTAAGTACAAAGGACAAATGCATTAGTTGTTCAATGATAATGACTTTTTCTTGAAAAGCTCATTCTTATTTATAGTCACATCAATATAAATTTTTTATTAATTTTATTTTGGTACAACTTTTGAATTGAATTTAACTATGGTTACATGGATTGTGATGCAAAAAGTGAATTGAAAATTCATAAATATTATTTTACTAGTTTAGCTATTATTTTATTATTTCCTTAGGAGGGCCATTTTAGACCTCAAGATTCACCTAATGTGCATCATTAGTTTGTTGAAAGATGGGAAGAAAAGAAGAATCCCCTTCAAATCCTGTCCGAATATGAGAACATCAAAAGGAATGTTGGTGAGTTTGTTCAAGATTATTGTGTGAGATTTAATGCAATGTAAAATGCTCTTCCTGCACATATGAAACCACCAGAGGATATGGTTTTGGTCAAGTTCCCAGATGGATTTGATGCTGATATGGCATATCAGTTGTGTTAGTCAGTTATAAAAATTTTCATATCAAATGATGGCTAAATCATTTTTGGAGCCTTCAAGAAACAAGTCTTATTGCTAAAAAATGTTATCTCTTGAAGAATTTTGAAGGCCTCATGCCCTTTGTCTAAATCTTTACTGTTGTTTCCATTTTAAACTTATAAATTCTGTTGATTCCATAGAGGAAAGACTGTTGCAAAACACCCTTTTCCCTTTTTTCACTTCAAACTAACCTTCATTTTTACCCCTTTCATTCCCATGGAATTCTTCTATTTTCCATTTGTTTCCTATTTCCCCTTCATAAAAACCTCTTTACAGAGTTTAAAACTCCTTTTTAACTTTGCCGAAATCCTCAAAATCCCTTTGAAAACCATTGAAAATCCATAAAAACACACTTTTTTATTACAGGCTTTAGCCCCCTTCGGCTAAGCCCTCTAAACCACTTCCCCACATATGCCTTAGCGCTAGAACCAAGTGCTGAACCATTTAAGCGCTTATCGCATCGGAAAAATATAACGCGCAAGTTTTTTTTACCATGTTAAAACTTCCGACGCGATTAGCCCATTATATTAAAAACTCTGCCTCCTCCACTTTTTTCATATGACTTATGCCCAAGACCAAGCGTTAAGGGTCCCAAGGCGCTAATCGCATCGGATTTTTCCTTGGGGTGCATTTGTAATGTTTTTCCCCCACCTCCGATTGCGATGGCCCGATCGCATAATTGCATTAGCCTTCCCCGATCGCACAATCGCATCAGCTCACCTCTAATCACCGATCCCCATTTCATTCCCCACCATTGATCTGGCCCTCAGATTAACGATCCGCATCTAATTGCATTGGAGATTTTCGTAGCATCCTCCCTTTTTCCTCCTTCGATCATGAGTCCTTCGATTGTATCTGGGCCATCCACGTGTCCCGATCAGACGGTCCCAGATCATTCCCGCATTATTTCATCGCCCTACGCCTTCCACCATTAGGATTTTAAACACGTAATCCCCACTGTTGATCTCTACGCGATCAATGGTTCTGACTTATTTTTCCCTCTGCTCTTCTTTTAACTTCTGCGAACGGATCTACACCGTTGGATGATGCCATCCAACGGCCACGCTTCTCTCCACACCCTCCAAAGCAATTTACCTAATAAACGCAGGTTTTATAACATGTTTGTTGTATTTTGCAGGTTTTAATGGTTTATCCATTATGTTAAATAAAGGCTGAAGGCCGGGAATGACGATTCTCATGCCCTCGATTCAAAAAAGGAAACCATTCACAAGGTTCAAACTCCACCTCTCGTCGATGCTTCATGGGCATTGATGCCTTGTGAGCCCTGTGCAACACTGCACATCAACAAGACACAGGAAGTTAAATAAAAACAAAAGAGTATCAGGGTCGAAGAGGAAATGAAGCAGAACAGAAGATGGAAGACAAATTTGGGGGGATTACGGCTAAGAATGATTATCAAAAGCCTAATCCTCCAAATTAAAACACAGTTAAAGGTGAATCATAAGTGTTTATCAGACAGAAGGCCTCCACCACCACCTCAAAGGCCAATTGATTCCTCTTAGATACCACAAAGCCACCTGTGCCTAAAATCGTTCAAATAGAGGCCGAAGTTATTGATCAAAATCAGATATTTGACTCGACACAGCCAAATAATTAATGTTGCCAAATGAACTTAATGTAAAAATACCTGCAGAGTTACTATAACGTAACACAGGGCCTCAAAAGTCAACACAAGCTCCCACCGAGCTTAAATCTTAAATGTAGAACATTAATACAGAAAAACACATGTAAACTTTTCCATCGAGCCCCTCAAAGGCCGAGAAGTCATTGATCTGTATTAATTATCTTGGGAGATCTTTTATCAGATCTCACCTCCTTATTCTTCTATAAATACTTCTATAGAAGATGAGAAATTGTTGGTTGGTTGTTTGATTACTAGTTGTAATATTGAAACTCTCTAAAATAAATACATAGTCTGTTGAAGTTGAAGAAGAAATTGAAGTCTTGGAAGCCTTCACTATGTTGTTGCATGCTTGTTGTTGAGAAGGCTCTATCATTGGATCCATGAGCTTGGCCGTTGGTGAAGTATTTTGGACTGTTTAATGTTTTCTCCTGTTTTCATTCTGTTCCATAATTTCTTACTATAGTAGGATAGAAATTATTAGGCTAAGAAATGACTCCTGGAAGCACCTTAGACCTGTTCATCCTTCACTGTTTTATATTTTCTTCTGCTGAAGTATTTTAGATTCTTTACTCTCTCTCTTTAGTCTTCATGCTTTTTTATTTCCTTGATAGTTTGAAAATTTGGTTTCAGCATGATTTATGGTTCTCCCTGCTTCTCTGCTGCCACTTAAAGGTTGTTATTGAAGTATCCCTTTGAAGTTCCTTTGTTTACAGTGAACCAAGGAGGTCTGTTACGATCTTGCCCCTTGTCCTTGCTTGAACAGTTGGCTTAAAGGTCATTATAGTTGTGATCATAGATGTATTTAGGTGTTCCCTCTTCTATGACCATAATTATCAGTGAATCTTTTATGGTTTCTAAGTCATTTGAAATAAAATCTTTGAGGAAATAGGGTGTTCCCCGAATCTTATATTTCATTTTAAAAGTTGTTTTGAAGTCATTATTTGCTTAAAGTGTGATTTGTATAATTCATGGTTAGCCCTGTCTATCAAATAGCTCTTTATTGTTCAAATTGTGTTTTCAAATTCCCTTCGTTGAGGATTAAATTTCTCTTTCCAAATAATTGATGTCCATCTCATTCCAAAACCAAATGATCCTGCGGCCAAGTTAGATTTTCCCTCTGATATCCCATATCCATTAATGAGTGTGTCATGACCTCTTCTTGACTCTATTTCCCCATGAATCGGATGTTTCTCCTCTCTACATATCTTTCTTAGACCTTTCATATTCTGTTGTATCAATTCAACCAAACAAACAAACAAACACATGCACTTAATAACTAGTCTAAAACCAATACTCAAAGAACACAAGATAAACCTTTGCAAAAAAACATTTGAGAGATCCCTCTCTGAGAACAGGAGGACTAGATCCTGTAACTCTAAAGATTGGTTCTGATGTTGCCTTGTCTTTTGATTTGCCAAACTATCAAAACATGGGATACCAACATAATGGCGATCACGGTGGGACCTACTGAGAATACAGTGGTTTGAAAACACTTCTTAAAACTCTTTAGGCCCTTAACTTGATAAAGAACACCTTCTGGACTTATCCCACCGCTCACACGAACATAATGGCGATCACAGTGGGACGGCTGAGTAAAATCTTTGAAATTAAACACTCACTGTCTAGTATAACATAAGTAACCTTGTTCAAGCACTACTAAGCATAACGGTAACCATGATAGGACTTATTTGAATCAGTGACAAACTAAGTAATCCTTAGGATTCTCATAGAACCTTATCAAACCTTGAAGGAATCAGTTACCAAGCCATAAGAGTGAACTCTGTATGTTTTGACACCTTAGCTAAGTGTTAAGTCAGATTTAGGACACTCTCATAACCTATAAGACCGAGAAACTCAGAAAAACCCAAAAACATTTCAGTTTGGCCTCATAATAAACTTGGTGGTGGACCATAAAAACTTTTTACCTCCAAAAAAGCTAAAAATTTCCACCTAGTGACTCCACAATCCTAAATAGACCTTAAGACTCCACTGGGAAGACCCATAATCTTTGTAACATCATATAAACTCAGTTAGAAGGCTTTAGGATTAAATTTTTCTTCTTTTAAAAAGATCAGTTAGCCTCTTAAAGATTGTCATATTCGGTTAAACTTTTCTTTTATCTGGGTTCAAAAAACACAGCATAGTGGCTCCTAGAAAGATTCATACTAGAGCCTTTCCTAATCCAAACCCACCAGAAATAGTTGACAACCCTGAATTATATTTAAGGAGTCTCCTAAGATTAAATTTTCAACTATTTTCAGATCACCCTTGAGAGCTAATTCAGTTCCTAAAAATCTTGCAGTTCTACACCAATCATAAGTCGACTTAAGAAATCCTTTTAGAACTAGGTCGCTTGATGACATAATTCAGATAGACTCTAAGTCTTCACTTTCATCCCCAAAACAAAGTGAACATCCTGGTAGTAGAGAGACCACAACACCTGATTTACATTTCCTTCTCAATTTAGGTCTCTCTCATCCAAGATCAGCTCAAAAATCTATCCCCGGTACATCCACATCTGTCCATCCAACATCCACTGTCCAAACCACTTCATTGCAGCCCACTTTTCCTTTCGCAAACCCACCCCTTGTAAATCCACCTTTCTTTCTAGCCATGGAAACATGGTATGCCCCATTAGTATTACCACAACCTATGCTTCCCTTACCAAATGATTACCAATCCAAAATCCCTCATTTCACTGGAAAAGAGTCTACAACAGCTCAACATCATGTAGATAGGATGGAAGATGCATTCGATTACATGGAGATAGAAGAAGAAACCGTGAAGATGAGGATCTTCGCCCAAAGTTTAGGAGGAGATGTAAAGAAATGGTTTAAGAACCTACCTTCTAATAGCATAAATGATCTCCCTGCTTTGCATCAAACATTCATCAACAAATGGGAACTCAAAAAGAACCCTCTCCAAATACTAGCAGAGTATAGCAGCCTCAAGAGAAATCAAGGGGAGAGTGTTCATGAGTACTCCACTAGGTTCAATAGAATTTACAATGCTCTTCCGCCTCACATGAAACCTCCTCAAGGCATGGCCTTGGTAAGGTATCCCGAAGGTCTTGATGCTAAAATGACTTATCAGTTAAGGGAGAGAGATTACTTAACCTTAGAAGACATGCAGAAAGGGGCTATGAGCGTAGAAGCAAACATAATTGAGAAAAGAAATAGGTTGAGATCATAGAAGAGGGTAACTTATAAAGATGACCTACTACCCTCAAACTCAACTTTTGACACAAGAATTGACAACCTAGTGAAGGTGATGGAGAGGATGCTTGAAAAGATCAACTTAAATGATAGACTGCCACCAAGAGAACCTCAAAATAACCAAAACAGAAATAGAAATCATAATTATAGAAGAGAAAACAATCAAGATAAGCAAAAGGAAAGTGACCAACAGATTAGACCTCCCTTCCAACAGAACTATGTGGATCAATATGAGGAAGATAAGGAGATGGAAAGGTTGGGAGAAGCTCATGTAAACTTGATTGGATCAGATAGTGGGGATGATGTTTTCCTCACTGAAGAAGAACAAGGTTTTTTCTCTTATGATCAAAATACAAACACCTATGAAGATTCTGATGACTATAGATTGGGGTTTGAAAATGCAATCATGGAGGTGCATAAACAATACGATCTTAGGAGCAAAGGGAACATAGATAATTCAAAGGATAAGAACACTAATACTACTGTCAAGAAAAACACAGAAACTCAGCCCAAAAAGACAGCAGAGAAAACCAACATTTTGGCCAAGAAACCAGACCTGAACAAAGACAAAAGTGGCTAGCCAAATGTTGAACAAAATACCCCTAGCACTTCAGCTAGTGGTCTTAATAAAACTGTCCCAATTACCAGTCCAAACAAGGTTTAGCAAATCAAAATTGCTGAAAAGAATTTAATTGAAAAGACAGATGTAAATATGAACAAGTCAATGGTTCCTTTCAGCCTTGAGGGAGAGATTGCAAAGATAAAAATTACCATCCCCTAGCTGAACTAGTAACCCAAGAATTTTTCAAAAACCAAGTTTTAAAAGCTTTGAATTTAGGAAGTGATACTGACACCTTAAACTTGACAGATGACAAGCCTGAGTTGTTGTTTGGCCCAGAAGTTGAAGGAAAATACCAAGAAGGGGTTGTCCCTTCCTTCTATGTTAGCTTGAACATACACGAGAAAATTTTACATAATTCCATGTTAGATTCTGGAGCTTCGCACAATCTAATGCCCAAGGTAGTACTGGAAAGCTTAGGCTTAGAAATTACTAAACCATACAAATATTTGTATTCCTTTGACTCAAGTAGAGTCAAATGTTTGGGTTTAATCAAAGATTTATGTGTTAATTTAGCTCAAATTCCTGCTAAGAGTCTAGTGATGGACATAGTTGTAGCTAAAATTCCCCCTAAGTATGGCATGCTCTTATCAAGATCATGGGGAGCCAAACTTCAGGGAAGCCTTCAAATGGACATGTCTTATGCCACCATTCATATTTTTAACCAAAACAGAAGACTATATAGGGAATCTCACATGAAGTACATGGTGAGCAACATAGACAAACCAAACAACTCTCCAATCTATTCTATTCAATCAAGTTTAGATTCCTTTATCTTATGTAACGAAGATGAAATTACTCAACAAGATAAGGAAAACGTAGACCCCATCAGCGTATCAGAACAACCAAATCTTCCCTCAAATCAAATTCAAAACATTGAAAATCAACAGCAACAAGAAAATGAAAATGAAGCAAATGTACTTTGGACAATAAACTTTGATGGATCCTGTAATAAAACAAGTGCAGGGGCAGGTGTTTGGATTCAAAATACAAATCAAAGTTTTTCATATAAATTAGATTTCCTATGAACTAACAATATTGATGAGTATGAAGCACTTCTCCTAGGCTTACAATTGCTCAAACAATTAGAAGCCCAAAGGATATCAATATTAGGAGATTCTGAACTTATCATAAGACAAATCAAAGGAGAACACTCAGCTAGAAATCCACGACTCAGGGAATATCGGAGCGTTGCCCTTGATTTATTGAAAACCTTTGAAAAGTATGAACTTGTTTTCATTCCTAGAGCACTAAATCATCTAGCAAATGAACTCGCTTTCAACGCTAGCAATTGCCAAATACCTGAGATAAATCAACAGCTTAGCGTAAAAGTAAAACACAGACCTGTTATGCCTAATAACGAAGATCACTGGCAAGTGTTTGATTTTGACAAACACATAGATGATTTCTTAAGATCAGAAAACGATTTCGACATACCAATATCAGAAACTAGCCATAAAGAAAACTGTCTGTATATTCAACAAATCCCAGAAGTTGAAATGACATATTCTGCTGATATAAATCAGTATGAGAATCCTTTTGAATCATAGATGATCGAAAACACAGACCAAGAAGACTTGGAAGTTTTACAATGCAAGAATGATAAAATTCCAAGAGGTCTCACACCCTTAGAACACCTCTTCGATTTTAACGATGTAGCCAAAGAACCGAGAATCGAGCCTATGGAAACAAATGTAGAAGAGCATAACATAGGCAGTCTAGCAGAACCCAAGATGATTAAACTATCCAGCACTCACCCAGCTCACATAAAATTGTGATATATAGAGCTGTTCAAAGAGTTTAGAGATGTTTTTGCTTGGGGATACAAAGACTTGAAATCATATGATACCAGCATCATTCAACACAAAATCCCTCCTAAAGAAAATCAAAGGCCTTTTAAACAAAAACTAAGGAGAATAAACCCTGTTTTATTACCTTTAGTTAAGGCAGAAATTGAAAAGATGCATGATTCTGGGATCATTGTACCAATTATATATTCAAAATGGGTATTAAACTTAGTTTCTGTTAGAAAGAAAACAGGGGAAATTAGGCTCTGTATTGACTTCAGAAATTTAAACAGAGCCTCCTTAAAAGACAACTACCCCTTACCCAAGATGGACCATATACATCAAAGGGTAGTTGGGTCAAAAAGGATGTCCCTCTTAGATGGGTTCTCGAGTTACAACCAGGTGTTAGTGCTCCCAAGTGATCAAATCAAAACTGCTTTTACCACACCTTGGGGCACCTTTATGTATGTCAAAATGCCTTTCGGATTAATGAATGCATGGGCCACCTTCCAAAAGGCCATGGACATAGCCTTCTCTGAAGATATTGGCTATTTTATAATCATTTACCTTGATGAAATAACCGTATTTTCAAAAACTGATGAAGAACATTTGATCCACTTGAGGAAAGTTTTTGATAAACGTAGGAAATTTGTCTTGTCATTGAATCCCAAGAAAACACTCTTTGGTCTCCAAGAAGGTAAACTTCTTGGCCATATAATTTTAGAAGAGGGAATCAAAATAGACCCTACAAGGATAAATGGCATATTGCAGATTAGCCATCCAAGAAGCCTCAAAGAATTACAATCTTTCATTGGAAAGATTAATTTTCTGAGGAGGTTCATCCCCAACCTTGCTGAGCTATTAAAAAACATTACAAACATGCTTAAGAAAGATGTAGGTGTAAAATGGACTTTACCAGCTAAACAATCATTCGAATTGGTTAAACAAGCTCTCACTCAAACACCAGTCTTGATTAGTCCAGATTTTCCCAAAGATTTTTATACCTTTTCTTTTGCATCTGAGCATAAAATAGCTGCAGTATTACTTCAAAAGAACGAATTGGGGCAAGAAAAACCTATATCCTTCTTTAGTAGGGCCTTAAGAGATTCTCCTCTCAAATATAACATCATGGAAAAGCAAGCCTTAGCATTAGTGAAAGCTTTAAAGGACTTTAGGGTCTATATTTTACACTCTCACATAATTTCTTTTGTTCCACATACTGTTGTCAAGGACATTCTAAGTCAAGACCCTGATGGTAAAAGGGGAAAATGGATTGAAACTATTCTTGAGTATGACTTAGAAATCAGGCCCACCAAACTAGTTAAATGGAAAGGATTAGAAAAACTTATGGCTGAGTCTAACTTCCAAGCACTAGACATGAACATGGTAGATGTGTTGGAAGAAATAGAAGAATCTACTGCTCCTTTCATTGAAGAAACATTTATGAATTCTCCTTGGTATGCTGACATTATTTATGTGCTTTTATATTTAAATGCCCCTCCTTCTTTGTCTAAAACTAAAGCTAGATTTTTGAAACAAAAAGCTTTAATTTATTGCATCTTAGATGGGGTATTATATTGGAAAACTGTTGTTGGATTTTTTCTTAAATGTTTACTTGAAGATGATGCAGGGAAAATCATGCATGAATTGCATGATGGAGAATGTGGAGGACACCTCTACTAGAAAGCCACAGCAAACAAAATTCTTAGAACTGGTTAATATTGGCCTACCCTTTTCCCAGACACTCAGAAGTTGTTCATGTCTTGCCATAAGTGTCAATTTTTTTATGGCAAAAGAAAACTTCTTCCCTTACCCTTACATCCTATCAGAGTTGAGGCACCTTTTCAACAATGGGGTTTAGACTTCATTGGGAAAATTCACCCATCCTCCTCAGCTCAACATAAGTGGATCCTCACAACCACTGACTTCTTTACCAAGTGGATAGAAGCTATACCCTCTAGGAATGCTAATGACTTTGTCATTATCAAGTTTCTTGAAACAAATATCCTATCCAAATTTGGCTGTCCTAGAAAAATCATAACAGACAATGCTACTGCTTTTAAATATAAGAATATGGTTGATTTCTGTTACAAATACCACATAACCTTGGGCCATTCCACTGCTTAATATCCCCAAGGAAATGGATTAGCTGAATCCTCCAACAAGAGCCTCATCAATATCATCAAAAAACTGTTGGAACAGAATTAGAAATCATGGCACAGTAAGTTGGTTCATGCCTTATGGGCTGATAGGTTAACTACAAAGAAGTCAATAAATATGTCCCCACTATCAGCTAGTCTATGGCATGGATGTAGTTTTTCCCATCTCATTAGGAGTTCCAGTCATGAAACTCCTTCAAGAAGTGCAGATTGAGGAGAATGATATGCAGAGGAGAATCAACCAAACAATCCATTTACAGCAGACCAGAGAAGAAGTTTATGAGAGAACACAGTTGGTCCAAGAAAATATGAAGAAGCTATTTGATAAGAGGACTAAGGCAGACAATTTCCAAGTTGGAAATGTTGTTCTTAAGTGGGATTCAAGAAGAGAAGAGAAGGGAAAACATGGCAAGTTTGAGAACTTGTGGAAAGGGCCATATATTATCCATGCTGAGAGGGGTCACAATGCATTTTTCTTGAAAGAATTGAATGGGGAAGATCTGTATGGAGGCCCTGTCAACGGCAGGATGCTAAAGCATTACTTCTGCTAGGAATCATGAGTTTCAAAGCATTTTATTTTCATTGTAAATATCATATTCTGAACGTTGCATTCAAATTTATAGAAATAAAAATACAAAAACAATAGAAAAGAGAAAAGAAGGCAGATTGTAAAACAAGAAAGGTACAGCCCCATACCAAAAAGAGAAACAAAATCTGAAAGTGTGCAAGCTCAAATGCCACTCCTAAAAACACACTCCTAGCTAATCATACAGCTTAATCATGACAAATTAGTTTTAAATTTTCTGCTGATAGGTTAGAGAATTCGATTTTCCAAAACAGCTTAATCTTGGCTTATCAGTAGATATATTAGGTTAGAAATTAAAGGTTCAAAAATGCTCAAAATCCGAACCTCAGTTCTCAAAGAAAAGAATGACTCCAATCTGTTTCAAATTCTGAGTCAAAACAAAGATAAAAACTGGTTCTAATCAGCTCAAAATCTGAACCAGTCAACTAAGGAAAAACATCTCAAAACAGAAGTAAAAACAGGGTTGTAAAAAGATGAAGGAAGTGCTCTAAATTTTCAGATCTCAAGCCTTCCATTTTTAATTTAATTTTCTGCAAATTTATATCTATGTGCAGCTTGTTTTTATGCCATAGATCAGCAACAAGTTAGACTGTCCAATCCTAACTTGTATGCTTTTAAATTTCTGTTTTAGAAATAGTGAATAAAAATTTGTTAGACTATTTAATCCTAACAAATTAGTAGATTAGGTAGAGAAGCATATGAACCCAACTGTTTAATCTGAGTTCATGGAGAAATAAGGATAGAAATAGATTAGTTTCTTGCTTTCAAAAGAATAAAATGTTGTAAGAGAGTTTGCCAATCCAAGTGCACTCTAAAGAAGAAAAAATGTTAGATCAGTAGGATTGGGTAGGTAGAAGCTGGTATTGATGAAAGTCCATTTATTTTTCATGGCTGCTAATACTTTCAGAGAAAAATAAGACCATTCAAAATAAAGAAAGCGGCCCAATGGATAAGGCACTGATCAGCCCCCAGAGAATGCAAGTCTGAAATTCTTGATACCTTCAAGAAGGCATCATCCCCATGTGGAGCCACTGTTAGTCAGCTATAAAATTTGTCATATCAAATGCTGGCTAAATCATTTTTGGAGCCTTCAAGAAACAAGTCTTACTGCTAAAAAAATGTTATCTCTTGAAGAATTTTGAAGGCCTCATGCCCTTTGTCTAAATATTTACTGCTGTTTCCATTTTAAACTTAGAAATTTTGTTGATTCCATAGAGGAAAGACTGCTGCAAAACACCCTTTTCCCTTTTTTCACTTCAAACTAACCTTCATTTTTACCCCTTTCATTCCCATGGAATTCTTCTATTTTCCATTTGTTTCCCATTTCCCCTTCATAAAAACCTCTTTACAAAGTTTAAAACTCCTTTTTAACTTTGCCGAAATCCTCAAAATCCCTTTGAAAACCATTGAAAATCCATAAAAACATACTTTTTTATTATAGGCTTTAGCCCCCTTCGGCTAAGCCCCTTAAACCACTTCCCCACATATGCCTTAGCGCTGAACCATTTAAGCGCTTATCACATCAGCAAAATATAACGCGCAATTTTGTTTTACCATGTTAAAACTTTCGATGCGATTAGCCCATTATATTAAAAACTCCGCCTCCTCCACTTTTTTCATATGAATTATGCCCAGGACCAAGCGTTAAGGGTCCCAAGGCGCTAATCGCATCGGAGTTTTCCTTTGGGTGCATTTGTAATGTTTTTCCCCCACCTCCGATTGCAATGGCCCGATCGCATAATCGCATCGGCTTTCCCCGATCGCGCAATCGCATCAACTCACCTCCTATCGCCGATCTCCAATTCATTCCCCACCATTGATCTGGCCCTCAGATCAACGGTCTGCATCTAATCGCATCAGAGATTTTTGTAGCATCCTCCCTTTTTCCTCCTCCGATCATGAGTCCTCTGATTGTATCTGGGCCATCCACGTGTCCGGATCGGACGGTCCTAGATCATTCCCGCATTATTTCATCGCCCTACACCTTCCACCAAGATGATTTTAAATTCGTAATCCCCATCGTTGATCTCTGCGCGATCAATGGTTCTGACTAATTTTTCCCTATGCTCTTCTTTTAACCTCCGCGAACGGATCTACACCGTTGGATGATGCCATCCAATGGCCACGCTTCTCCCCACACCCTCCAAAGCAGTTTACCTAATAAACGCGGGATTTTATAACATGTTTGTTGTATTTTGTAGGTTTTAATGGTTTATCCATTATGTTAAAGAAAGGCTGAAGGCCGGGAATGACGATTCTCATGCCCTTGATTCATAAAAGGAAACCATTCGCAAGGTTCAAACTCCACCTCTCGTCGATGCTTCATGGGCATTGATGCCTTGTGAGCCCTGCGCAACACTGCACATCAACAAGACACAGGAATTTAAATAAAAACAGAAGAGTATCAGGGTCGAAGACGAAATGCAACAGAACAAAATATGGAAGACAAATTTTGGGGGATTACGACTAAGAATGATTATCAAAAGCCTAATTCTCCAAATTAAAACACGGTTAAAGGTGAATAATAAGTGTTTATCAGACAGAAGGCCTCCACCGCCACCTCAGAGGCCAATTGATTCCTCTTAGCTACCACAAATCCACCTGTGCCTCAAAGCGTTCAAACAGAGGCCGAAGTTATTGATCAAAATCAGATATTTGCCTCAACGCAGACAAACAATTAATGCTGCCAAATGAACTTAATGTAAAAATATCTGTAGAGTTACTATAACGTAACACAGAGCCTCAAAAGTCAACAAAAGATCCCACCGAGCTTAAATCTTAAATGTAGAACATTAATACAGTCAAACACCTGTAAACTTCTCCATCGAGCCCCTCAAAGGCCGAGAAGTCATTGTTCTGTATTAATTATCTTGGGAGATCTTTTATCAGATCTCACCTCCTCATTCTTCTATAAATAATTCTATAGAAGATGAGAAATTGTTGGTTGGTTGTTTGATTACTAGTTGTAATACTGAAACTCTCTGAAATAAATACATAGTCTATTGAAGTTGAAGAAGAAATTGAAGTCTTGGAAGCCTTGACTATGTCGTTGCATGCTTGTTCTTGAGAAGGCTCTATCATTGGATCCATGAGCTTGGTTGTTGGTGAAGTATTCTGGATTGTTTAATGTTTTCTCCTGTTTTCATTCTGTTCCATAATTTCTTACTACAATAGGATAGAAAGTATTAGGCTAAGAAATGACTCCTGGAAGCACCTTAGACCTGTTCATCCTTCACTGTTTTATGTTTTCTTCTACTAAAGTATTTTAGAGTCTTTAATCTCTCTCTTTAGTCTTCATGCTTGTTTATTTCCTTGATAGTTTGAAAATTTGGTTTCAGCATGATTTATGGTTCTCCCTGCTTGTCTGTTGCCACTTAAAGGCTGTTATTGAAGTCTCCCTTTGAAGTTCCTTTGTTTACAGTGAACCAAGGAGGTATGTTCTGATCTTGCCTCTTGTCCTTGCTTGAACAGTTGGCTTAAAGGTCGTTATAGTTGTGATCATAGATGTATTTAGGTGTTCCCTCTTCTAGGACCATAATTATCAGTGAATCTTTTATGTTTTCTAAGTCATTTGAAATAAAATCTTTGAGGAAATAGGGTGTTCCCCGAATCTTAGATTTCATTTTAAAAGTTGTTTTGAAGTCATTATTTTTTTAAAGTGTGATTTGTAGAATTCATGGTTAGCCCTGTCTATCAAATAGCTCTTTATTGTTCAAATTGTGTTTTCAAATTCCCTTCGTTGAGGATTAAATTTCTCTTTCCAAATCATTGATGTCCATCTCATTCCAAAACCAAAGGATCATGCGGCTAAGTTAGATTTGCCCTCTGATATCCCATATCCATTAATGAGTGTGTCATGACCTCTTCTTGACTCCATTGCCCAATGAATCAGATGTTTCTCCTCTCTACATATCTTTCTTAGACCTTTCATATTCTGTTGTATCAATTCAACCAAACAAACAAACAAACACCTGCACTTAATAACTAGTCTAAAACCAATACTCAAAGCACACAAGATAAACCTTTGCAAACAAAACTTTGAGAGATCCCTCTCTGAGAACAGGAGGACTAGATCCCGTAACTCTAAAGATTGGTTCTGATGTTGCCTTGTCTTTTGATTTTCCAAACTATCAAAACACAGGACACCAAAAAGTTGCATGAATGTGATCCTACAACTTTAGAAGATATGCAAAAGAATGTTGTAAATGTGGAATCTAATTTGCTAGCAAAGAGAGCAAGGATGAGATCAGAAAAGAGGGTGACTATCAAAGAGGAGACATCCACTTCCGAGGCAAAATTGGATTCATTACATCGAACTGTAGAGAGAATGGTTGACCGACTGTCTATCTCAGATAGAATTGAACTACAGATCTAGAATCCAAATTTCAGAGGGCAGCAACCTCAGTTTAGAATCAAGCAAAGAGAGCAGAAAGCACTTGACAAAAAAACACAACAACAAAAGAAAATTTGGACCCCGTTGCAGCAGAACTATGTCCAAGGAGTGGAAGAAGAGGAAGATGAAGATCCAATGGTTGAAACAAATCATTTCTTTACAGCAGATGGCTTGCCCATGTCCCTGACTAAAGATGAGGAGTATACTGAAAATCTGGATTCTCCAAAAGATGAAGACTATATCTTGGAAAATGATGATGATTTGGAAATAGAATCAGATGATTACCAACGTGGATATATGAATTCTTTGTGTGCACAGTAGAAACAATATTCTCTAAGGAGTAGAGATGTGCCTATAAATCCCATTTAGAAAAGGAAAGAGCAGTCAAAGAATGATCTTCCTAATAATCAGAGAAAGGCTAAAGAACATGCAGATCAAAATCATAGCAACATCAATCAGCCATCAACAAGCTTAGCTACTAAAGAGAAAGACACTCAGAAAAAGGATGTAAGGGATCAAAATGATAGAAGAGATACTGTTGCCAAAGAGGTAGATAAAGTTACAACTTTTAATTTAGAAAATTGAATAGCTAAATTGAAAGTGCACATTCCTTTGATAGAAGTAGTAAAGAATAGTCATTACAAACATCAAGTGTCTAAAATGTTGCTAGTTGATCCTTTGTCTGATATGGTTAATGTTGACGATGACCACCCTGAGCTCATTTTCGGTCCAGCTATATATGGTCAATTAAAAGAGAGTGAGGTTCCTCCTTTTTATTTGAACCTAAGACTGCATGAGTACATACTTCATAATGTTATTCTTGATTCCGGGGCCTCTTACAATTTGATGCCTAAGGCTATTATGGAAAATATGGGCATGGATATCACCTGACCTTATCATGATTTGTATTCATTTGATTCTGGTAGAGTTCACTGCATTGGTCTCATTAAATATTTAGTGGTTTCTTTGGATCAAATCCCGGCCAAGAATGTTTTGATGGATGTGGTGGTGGCTGATATACCACCTCATTTCAGAATGCTACTGTCTAGATCATGGGGAGCTAAGCTCAAAGTTACTTTACAACTTGACTTCTCTTATGCTACTATTCATGTTTTCAGGCAATTGAGGAAATTGTACAGGGAAAATAAAATCAAATATATATAACTAGTAAAGAGAAGCATATCAATCATCCTATACAGTTTGTACATACAAATCTAGAGAATTTTATTTTTTACAATGATGGTGATTTGAATAATGTAAATAATAAGCTAGTAGTAATTGAAGATGTGCCAGAAGTTTCAGAAATTTTCAGAGCAAATCTTGATAAAGAGAAAGAAATGGTGCCTTCTTCAAAGGTACCTTCTTCCGAAAAGCCTCTTGAAGAACAGAAAATCAGTGCAGAATATAAAAATGAGGTGACTAGCCAAAGTAAATCAAAACCAAAATTTGAGTTTCAGCATCTAGAAGATGAAGAGGGCCTATGGAGCATGGATTTCAATGGTGATTTGGGTAAGGAAGGTGCAGGTATTGGTATTTGGATCCAAAGTCTTGTTTTTAAATCTGGTGGAATACCAATTAATGTTAGAGAATGCTCTTATAAATTGGATTTTGACTGTTCTAATAACGAAGCGAAGTATGAAGCACTGATCACAGGTCTCAAAATTTTGAAGAAAATTGGTGCAAAAAGAATTTTTTTTATGGTGATTCTGAGCTTTTCATAAGGCATGTGAAAGGAGAATATCAAGAAAAGCATCCGCGGATGAGAGCTTATAGAAATGCAGTCTTAGATGTCTTAAAAAAAATTCCTGAGTATACATTAACAACAGTGCCAAGAACTCAGAACATTATTGCAGATTCGCTTGCTACGGTGGCAAGTAATCTCAAAATTCTGATGAACTCCAGTAATAAATTTGAAATTCATGTCAAACATAGACCTAGTGTTCTAGATAATCTAAGATACTGGCAATTTTTTGGGGATGGCAAAGAAATTAATAGCTTTTTGCAGAATGAAGGAAAATTCAAAGATGCTTTTATTGATGATGTTTGTCATGTTGATGATCAAGACATAGAAGCCAATCAGATGAATGTTTTATAGCTGAAAGACAATATTATTCCTAGAGGTCTGATACCTTTAGAATATTTGTTAGATCGGGATGATGTGACCAGAAAACCAACATTGACTCCTACAAAAAAGGGTGTGGAAGATGTGAACATTAGAACAACAGACAAGCCCAAGATGGTTAAGTTATCTAAGACATTGTCTCCCGAGGCGAAATATAAGTACATTAAATTGTTTCTTGAATTTTCTAATATTTTTTCATGGGATTATGCAGATTTGAAGGTTTATGATAAGAATATTATTCAGCACATTAGTCCCATCAAGCCAGATCAAAAGCCCTTTAGATAGAAGTTGAGAAGGATAGACCCAAGATTGTTTCCATCCATCGAGAAAGAGGTAAACTGATTGTACAAATCATGTATCATTGTGTCAATTAGGTTTTATGATTGGATTTCAAATTTGGTGCCGGTAAGGAAAAATACCGAAGAGATAAGGTTATGCATAGATTTCCAGAATTTGAATAAAGTATCTTTAAAGGATAATTACCCCCTTCCTAAGATGAACCATGTTCTGTAAAGGGTAGTTGGAGCATCACGGATGTCACTACTTGACGGTTATTTAGGTTATAATCAGATTTTGGTACATGAAGAAGACCAAGGTAAAACTTCTTTCACAACACCTTGGGGAACCTTTCAGTATGTTAAAATTCCATTCAGACTCAAGAATGCAGGGGCTACTTTTCAGTGGGCGATGGATATAGCCTTTTCTAATGATAAAAAATTTTTCTTAGTAGTATATCTAGATGATTTGACAACATTTTCTGGTTCTGATGATTAGCATTTGTATCATTTGAGAAATATTTTTCAGAAATGCAGGGAGTTCGTAATTTCTCTAAATCCGAAGAAGAGTCTTTTTTCCATGGAGGAAGGCAAACTTCTTGGTCACATAATTTCCAAAGATGGCATTTGCATTGATCCTTAAAGAGTAGAAGCCATTCAGAAGATATTTTTCTGCGGAACAAAAAGGAGATACAAGCTTTCAATGGTAAGATGAAATTCTTATGCAGATTTGTTCCTAATTTAGCTGAGCATTTGAGAGACATGACTAATATGTTGAAGAAGGAAAGCAGTGTAAAATGGACCAATGATGCTATGAAGTCTTTCAACTTGGTTAAGATTGCTTTAAGCACAACCCCTGTTTTGGTTAGTCCAGATTATACTAGTGATTTCATAATATTTTCATTTGCATTTGAGCATACCTTGGCTGCAGTTTTGATGCAAAAGAGAGATTAAGTTGAATAACCTATTTCTTTCTTCAGTCGAGCCATTAGAGATGTTTCTCTTTTCTATAAAATTATTGAGAAACAATCTTTAGCTCTAATCAAAGCCTTGAAATATTTCCGCATCTATATTCTACATTCACATACTATAGCCTATGTTCCAAATGTAGCGGTAAAAGAGATTCTCACACAGACTGATCCTGAAGGTCGGAGAGGTAGGTGGATAGCACCTATGCTAGAGCATGATCTCAAGATCAGGCCTACCAAACTGATAAAGGGACAAGGGTTAGCCAAGTTGATGGTTGAATCCAACTTGCATGCTCTAGACATAAACCTTATTGCAGCAATGTCAAATGATGATGAAGAAGACGCTCTAATACAGGTATCAGAAATGTTTCTCACTTCACCATGGTATTCTGATAGAGTGTATGTTCTTTAGCACTTATGTCCTCCTCCTGGAATGTCAAAAAGTCAGGGTAGATCTTTGAAATTGAAATCTACTAAATACTATGTTCTAGGTAGTGCCCTTTATTGGAAAGATCCAGGAGGTTCTTTTCAATTGTCTAGTTGAAGATGAAGCTAAGAAGGTAATGGAGGAATTTCATAGGGGATATTGTGGAGGTCATTTGTTTTGGAAAACAAAATCTAACAAAGTGTTGAGAGTAGGGTATTATTGGCCAACTTTATTTTCTGATTTATACAAAACAGTTACAAACTGTCATGAATATCAAGTTTTTCGGGGAAAAAGGAAGCTCCTTCCTCTTTCGTTGAAACCTGTTATAGTAAATGCTCCTTTTCAACAGTGGGGACTTGATTTTATTGGGTAAATTCATCCCACATCATCGGCATAGCATAGATGGATCCTAACAGCCACCGATTACTTCACTAAGTGGATCGAGGCTATTCCTACAAGGCAAGCTACGGACACGGTAATTATCAATTTTTAGAATCCAATATTTTGTCTCGTTTTGGTTTTCCTCACAAGATTATTACAGATAATGCTGCAGAATTTAATTCAAGGAAGATGGTTGAGTTTTGTCACAAGCATAATATCAAATTGGGCCATTCCACCCCATATTATCCATAGGGCAATGGATTAGCTGAGTCCTCTAATAGATCTTTGGTCAATATTATTAAGAAAATGTTAGAGGAGAACAAGAAAAAATGGCATAGAAAGCTTGCCAATGCTTTTTGGGTAGATCGAGTGAGCACCAAGAAGTCAATAGGTATGTCACCCTTTGTATTGGTTTATGGTATACATACAATGTTTCCTACATCACTTGCAATTTCGGTTATGAGATTATTGCAGGAAGCAGATAGTGAGGAAGATGATATGCAACGTCGAATCAATAAAATGATTCATCTTCACCAAACAAGGGAGGAAGTTTCTCAGACTACTTTTAAGCTTCAGGAGAAAATCAAGAAGATTTATGATTGCAAGACTAAGGCAGATAAATTTTAGCTATAGGATGTAGTGCTGAGATGGGATGCAAGAAATGAAGATAAAGGTAAGCACGAGAAGTCTGAAAATATTTGGAAGGGACCCTACAAGATCTTAGCTTATCGAGGACATAATGCCTATTTGCTAAAGGAAATGAATGGATAGGAATTTTCAGCAAGACCAGTCAATGGTAGGCTCCTGAAACATTATAACTTCTGCTGCAACTTCTGAGACAATGTTTCAATTTCATTGTAAATACCAGTTTATATTTTCTGCAAGGGTTGGGACAGAAGATCATCTAAGCTTGGGGCCCGAAATGAAGGCTATAAAGCTTGTTGATTTTATGTTGTTTTCAAATTTTTAGAGTCAGTTTTGAGTTAGTGTAAGAGTTAGTTTTTTATTCAGTTCCCAGTCACTTTAAATGGTTTTTTTTTAGTCAGTTTAATAATCTACAGTTTTTGGATTGTTTGACCGTATTTACCCAATGGTTAGGCACTTGGTCTACAGTGTTCTTGACACCTCTAAGGAGTTTCCATCCCCAATAAGGCCAATGTTAGTGTCAGTATTTGTATACTTCCACCAGGGATCAAAACACATTTGCATGTGCATTTTAGGTGTCCCATTCTACATAAATTGTTTATCATTCCATTAGTTCATGACATAAAATTGTTCCGCTGGTGGTTGTCTTTTTCAAATCAACTTTTTCTCCCTCAGAAGACCATATTTGCTGACTCATTCTCATGATTCCTCGAGCATAATAACACCTATGGAAATCGTATATTCACTTGGAAGTCTTTCATTCAAAGTTCAAGTCAAACAACAGTCCCATTAGGTTATTAGGGTTTTGCATTTTTCAAGGTCATTCCTTCATTCATATAAGATCAGCATATATATGAGAGGGATTGAATAAGATCATCATGATTATTTATTATACTTTCAAAGTTGTATTTTAGTTTAATGACTTTTATATCAAAATGTCATTTTCATAGAAAAGTCAAATTTGTAATTTATTTCAATTTTTCCAAATGTAATTTTTTGTTTTCAAATGTAATAAATACAATCCCAAAGCTGTCAAAGTGAAATTATGTTCAGCATAAGTGAGCAAGAGATTTGAACTCCATGTTGATCAACCTGAATTGCCAAAAGTCAGAAAAGAAAAAGAGTATCAGTGTCAAAGAATAAGAAAAAGCATTAGAAAAGTAATTTGGATTAAAATTCAAATTCACTAAAGCTATAAAACCCATTAAGCATCGTAAAACAAGTCATTGTTTCCATCTAGCCTCCAAGAGTTTTCAAAAAGAGAGAAATTATGAGTTTACTAAGAAGTTTGGGCCAAAATTGCAAGGCGTTGTGTGTTTGGAGGCTGGCGTTGCGCGTTCATCCTGGTGTTGCGCGCCCACCCAGCCGCGCTGGTCATTTACCCTGAAATCTCAGAGTAATTAAAAAAGGCACTGCGCGTTTGAAGGTTGGCGCTGTGTGTTCTGCCTGGCGCTATGCTCTTACCCAGAAATGTTGTGCGTTTACACAATGATTATTTTGAAGGTTTTCACTGCTTCCATCCAACTCTGGTTTCCTCATAAATTTATCCAAGGAGTTTTTGATCAGTAAGTGGCCATAAAATACCTCTCTTTTCACATTTGTGTTGTTCCTTTCAAAGAATTGAAAGTGTCATAGATTATGAAACCCTAGTTTTAGTTCATTATCATTTTTCATACATCATATCTTTGTTCACGTCCCTAAACCCATATCAGTTATGAGCATGGTTAATCCCTAGGGTTTTCATTAACCTAGGTTTTCTATTTACACACATTTCCTTCATCCATGTAAACTATCCATCTCATCTCATTCCAATTTTTATCCTAGGGTTTCCTAAGTCAAAACTCAAAAATGTATGAAGAAGAAGATAGAGGTGTTGGTGAGGCACAAATACCAAGGAGAAATGACCACAAAGGAGGGAAAATTAATATATTTGAACCAATAACTACAAGTGAACTCATGGCCTCTCCTCTCACTGTGTCTTGTTTCAAACATGTTGGTTGTTTTGAGTTTTGTGAGAGCGTGCAACGGATTCAATATCACTCTGAGTTGACAAGGTTATTCATCACAAACCTTCATGATAAGCAGGTCACTCTTACTGGGGTTACTTTTGATATGTCCACCAATGCCATTTTAGCTGCTACAGGGATCCCTAATGTGGGAGAGAGATGGTTTAAACAAGAAAACCTTGATCTAAGCTATTATGAACCATACCTCAAACCTAGATACAAGGATGACAAGAAGTCAATTTTCCCTTTCTCTCATCTCCTTGACCGATATGTTCCCATGATGAAAATAATCATGAAGTACTTCACTTGTGAGCGGAGGTTTTCTCGACTCTACTCATACCATATCCGACTCCTCATGCACTTCACTAGATTCAGAATGCTTCACCTACCTTACTATCTCTTCCGCAGCATTCACAAGATGGAATTCATTGTGTAGAAAAGGGATTATAATCATCAAATGTAGAGTCTTTTTCATCACTCCCTCATCAAGATGTTGGTCATGCATCAGCTGGAGCAAAATAATATCCCATCGGACACTTTTATTGCAAATGAAGTTTTCACTACCCCGCCTAGTCATCATGAGAAAAATATCCCTTCATCATCTCATCCTCCCATATCCACTTCTCCATCTTAGCCTGTTGCTCATACATCATCACCTAGTAATATCCATTCACCTCATGTTGATCCTTTTTATTCACCTTTCTATAACCCTTCATCATCCCATCATGATAGTGGAGCATCAAGCAGTGAAAGGGACATTGAGGCAACTTGGGCTAATGTGACTGATGTTGAGCCATTTCCCAAGGCCTATCAGAGAGGCCATAGGCATGTGTTTTCTTCACATGGTGTGAAAGGGGCCATGCTTTCTTCATCGGAAAAACAAGTAGACAAGGGTAAGGAAAAGGCTACAAAGCCTATCATTGATGAGCAGGACAACAAGCATGAAACTGAGCAGGAGTTTCAACTGATTGACCTTGATGATGAGGATGAGGTTAGAATCACCAATGCCTTGATCAGAAGCAAAGAGGAAAATATTAGTGAACGTCAAGCTAATCTTGACAGAGCACAGTATGTGATTGACTTTCTTGAGTAGGAAAATCGGCAGTTGAAGACCAAGCAAATCATCAGTGAGGTCAGGACCATCAAAGCTCAAAAAGAGACAGGGAAGGCTAAGGCTTTGTTGGAGGAGACCTTAGGAAGATTTGGTGAGATTGATGATGAGGAGGGTCAGCCTCCTAGACAGAGACCAAGGACAATGATGCTTAAGAGAGCTCTACCCCGTGAGAGACAGAAAGAGGTTGAGTTGGCAGCAGCTCACTCCAAGTGAGTTTCTTGCCCTTGAGATTAGCAGAGATAGAGATTCATAAATTTATAGAGCCAACTTGCATTTGGAGGGCTTGCTGGAGAAGGAAAAAAGGGACAATGATATTCATAGGAATATGGCAAAGCACTATGCCATGAGAAACAAGATTGCAAGAGCCAAGCTCAAACGAGCCCATGCAAAGATTCAAGCCTTGACTGAGCAAAAGGAGAAGGGGAAGTTATACATACTTACTAAGGTGTATCTTCATGCCTCTAACCCTTGATAAAATAATTAAACTCACAATTTTGACAAATTTTGGCATATTTGGCACTATGGTTCATTTTTGAGTTTTTGGGCAACTTTGACAAACATAAATTTTGCTAAACGTGCAGTGCCACTAGCGCTGCGCTCTTTTTTGGGGAATCCAATTGAAAAATGGCCACCACCATAATGTTCATAATGATGAGGAAATTAAATCCATAAATTTTTAGAAGATTTGGAGAAGCACTGGTCCCTCAAAGAGGCGAAAAACCACCAAAAAAACATGTTTCTGCCCTTGTTTTTGCCTTGGCGCTGCGCGTTTACCAGTCTTGGGAGAACAAGTTTTTGATAGGGCATATGAACACCATTTTTGAAAATGGAGGCATATTTGGAAACTAGACTCAGAGATATTTCCAATGAGCTATCATGGAGTTGATTTTGACATCGAGAAGGCCTCCAAAATTTATTTGCAAAATAGGTCATTTTTTTCTGTCATGGCACTGTGCGTTTAACATGAAATGCAGTTTTTATCATCTTCAGCAAAATTTTGAATTTTTGACTTTTTACTTGGGAAAATGGGAAATTACTGATGTAAATGATCATGGTGAATTCAAATATCATTTTTTTACTTTTATCTAGGGTAGATGCATCAGATAAGTCTTCTAGAGGTCAAATGAATCAGTTTCCTCTCTTTTAGAGGCAAATTGTTGACTTTTCCTAGTCTTCAGATTCTGTTTGGGAGTAGGTGAAAATGATCCCTATCTCATGGATTCGACTCCCTGAAACTAGGTAGAGTGGTTTTGAATTCTATTTCATGTATTCTCTTAGTCATTGTAATGGTTAGACTCACTTGGAGGTTTGGGCATCTCAAGAGACATTTTTGTATCAGTTTGGCTTGGACATTAATAGAAATTTGTAGCTATTTATTTGGGATCCATGTGGTATGCAGTGTTTTACATAGTTTATTATTTTTTATCATTTTTATGAATGTATTGTACCTCATAAACCATTTCATGTCTATGATATGCTTAATTTCAAGTTGAAAGGTAGAATTCATGTTTCATGCTCTGTTTTGGGAAATTTAGCATAATTTGTTTATTTTCTTCAGTTTAGGGAGAATTCATCTTGTATGCTCTTCATAAATCCTCACCAATCTCTTCACCTCATCATAATCATATTTTCATGTTAATCCCTCTACCTACCTTGCCCCTTAGAACCCCTACAAATTTTGACCTAATTTCCTTGCCCTAGATGTTTGACTCCTCTTGATCCAACAAACCCTACAAAATCAAAATCAAAACCCTAAGCTACTATACCTAGCCTAAAATATTTTTTCCTCAGTCATCCTAACTATGTTCTATACGGAGAGAGCCCTCTCCTGGCCTAGTAGGGCTAGCTACTTGTCTAAGAATGGGTTGAGGTTAACTCGGGATTGCCTCTCTCAGCCTAAGGTTCAATCTGTGTGATAACATATTTAAACATTTTTGGCTTCTTCATGGGTAATACATTGACGTAAGACAGTATCGACACCTCGATCGTAAAGAGTATCATCGATAATAAGATAGTGTCAGGACTGATGACTTATACGTCGGCGATCATAAGGAGACAACTCGAGCTGAAAGTATTAGGTTTGGAGATAGAGAAGGATATATATATACCAAGGGTTAGAAGTGCTAATGAGGAACAAGGATTAATCAAGCAAAGGATCTGAGGCCATAGTTTCCTCAGCAGGCTGGAGGCAATTCAACAAGAAGCTCAACGAATGCTAGGGATTTCTTAGATTTAGCTATGGCAAACTCCAAGACAAAATCTTGAAGGATGAAAATCCATTTGGAGTATTTTCCCACTATGATTTGACGACTGAAAATATGTTTCATGGGGTCGGAGTCGGTAATGACCGTAGTCTTCCGCAAAAGGATATAATGCCTCAATCGTTGTACAGTGAAAACCGCTGCAAGGGCCAACTTCTCGACATGGGAATAACGACGCTCAAGACCGATCATGCCTTTTCTATGGTAATAAATAGGATGTTCATTGTGCATATCATCCTCTTGCATGAGAACATTGCCTAAGGAAGATTCTGAAGCGGCGAGATATAGAAAAATGTCTCGGTTAAAGTCAGGAGGACTCAGTAAAGGAGCTGACAACAAAGCTAGTTTGAGACCATCAAAAGATCATTGGGTTTGGTCATCCCAGAAAAATGGGACTCCTTTAAGTTCAACATATGTATAAAATCGTAAGAAATGTGGGCATATTTGGAAATGAAATGGTGTAAAAAATTGGCTTTTCCTTGAAGTATTTGAAGCTCACAAACAATAAGAGGAGGAGGTAGATTAATAATCACCTCAACCTTCGAGGGATCTACACGTATTCCTTATTGAGATACAATGAATCTTTGAAATCATCCGAATTTTACGCAAAATACACGTTTATGTGGATTAGGCGGATTTTGTAAAAACGACATCGGAGTTTGACTCGTGAAGGTGGAAATGGTGATCACCACGTAGAAAAGAGCGAGTAGTAAGGTCATCAAGGTAGACTTCAACGATGTGTTTAATGTCATGGAACGCATAAGAAATGGCTCGTTGGAAGGTGGCTCCAGCATTGTTAAGGAAAAAAGGCATTTTTCAATAGGAAAACGTACCCCATGGACAGATAAAAGTAGTTTTGTGTTAGTCTTCAGGTTTAATTTCAATATGGTTATAACCCTAGAAACCATCCATAAAGGAAAAGATAGTGTTATCAGCACAAGCATAGAGGATTTGGTCAATGAACAGAGTAGGATAGTTATCTTTAAGACATGCCAGATTCATATCACGGTAATCGACATAGACACGTATAGTTCCTTTATTTTATCAACGGGGATAGGATTAGATACACATTCCATCAACAGGACAGGATAGACAAAACCAGCATCAAGGAGTTTTTGAACCTAAAGTTTAATGGTTGTTTGTTATTTGGGATGACTGACCGGATTGTTTTCTGAATAGGTTTAGGTCCTGGATATGTCTTAATTTCATGTTGGAAGATGTTGGGATCGATGTCAGGCATCGCTTCATAGGACCATGCAAAAACATCATGAAATTATTTGAAAAGGGTGGTATAAGTGGCGATCTCAGAGGGAGTGAAATCAGCCCCAATCAAGATATTTTCTACAATACCTCATTTCATTGCAATATTAAATGGTTTGTTAGAGGAAATTTTGGTCAGGTTCCCTTCCAACGAAATGGAAAAAACCCATTGGAAATGTGAGGAAGGACTCGCATTGCTAGAGGAACCTAGGATTTGACGAGACTCATATAAAGCCTCTACGTTGGGTAAAAACGATGATCGGTGATGAATAGATCCCCATGGATGATTAGAGATAGACATGACTTCTCGAATAGCTTCATCAAATGGTAATGGGAAGACGATAAAGTCACAAGAGGAATGATGGTCAATATCCCAGGAAGGCAGAAATAAATCTTCGGGTGACACCGAGGTGGTAGCACGAGACTCATCACATTGGGAAGTGAGCTAGATAGCCTGATAATAAAGCTCCACTAGACTCAAAGGCATGGACACGCCATATGAATCGATCTCATATTTGGCAGGCACCACCCAAGGGCCTTCGAAAATCTAGGGTCCATAGGTGCGAGAAGAGATCATGTGGCAATGAATGACCATGGGAGAGGAAGGAGTGTCGAGTGAGGGGAGTTGATGAAAAACTCCCATAAGAGTGGAAATTTTAAAGAGGCCCACACCAACACTCTATAATTGACCCGGGTTGTCCCCCAAAAGCAGAACAGTAGTTCTAGTGGTAGTAGAAATTTGGGTCAATGGCACGCAATAGTGCAGCTAGTAAATAGTAATTATCTTTCTTTCATGAGGAAATCAAAGTAAATGAAACACAGAGGATACCACTATAGTCATGGAATAAAAACAACTACAGCCAAGGAGCAGGTTATAGTCTAAAGGAGAGTCAACGATTTTGATATCGACATACTGTTTTACCTCTAAAACTCAATGGAAAAATGTGGGAGGACCCCCTTAGGGATGAAATTATGAATGTCAAATTCTTGGAGAGTGGTATTAGACTTGGCGAGAGCCGGACAGCCGATATTTTTCCAACAGGATATGGACATGACATAGGTGGAAGAGCCCTCATCTACCAGAGTGTGATGGATATTCTTTTGGGAAACCCACACTATAATCTAAAAATTAATTTGATGGGAAAGACGAGGAGCGGCTTTCTCGGCATTAACAGAAATGACACCAGATTCAAATGGGTCGACTCCACCAATGGCAGACAACAAGGCTTTGTGTTATTGGGGACATCTTTGCAAGACCTCCAAAGCGGACATGGAATAATGTGCCTAGGCTAGATCTTCAACAACACTATAGTTCTGAGCAGCCCTAGCGGAAGGGTTGTGTGTCATCTTACAAAGAACACCCTTGGCGAGGCGATAAATTGGTTCCATATGCTTATCTAGAGTGAGAGGTCCAGTGGAACTAGGTGGAGCTAGTGAGTCTTTGGAAGGAGAACTCGACTCAGGGGCATCGTAATACTTAGCTCACATGGTCACATTGACATCTTCGTTGAAATAAAGACGGTTGAATTCTGAGGGGGATGAGAATATGACCCCTCGTTTCCCCCTTGCAAAGGTCTAACCAGTTGAGCAACCATTTGTTGTTGGGGTTTTGCAGGGAATGGATGAGTTAAAACGATAGGCTTTTGAGAAGACGGTGGTGAAAGGAGACTATGAATTTCATCCATTAAAGGACATTCATGAGTAAGGTGATCACCCTGACAAATTTTACAAGGGAACTTGACTTTCTGGCAATTTTCATTGGTTCCCCCTCCCTGAATCTCAGGGTTGGGTTTAGACTCCTCGGAATTTTAATTTTGTTGTTTATTTTTTCTGTTGTTCTTCTTCTTTTTACCATCATTTTCCGAGTTGTTCTTCGGTTGAGTGGAATTTACCGTCAGAACATCGGTGGACTGATTAGGAGGGGATGATTTAGCAGTGCCAAATCCACTTGATGGGGCTTGAGATGTAACAATCAGTTTCACGATGTGGGCAGCAAGTTGGCTCATGGGATCGGAAATAGACCCAATCAGACCATCAATATGTGGGCCAGGAACAAGCTTAGGTGGATCAATTGAAGGCCTAGGGGTGTTGGGAAAAACTTCGTATAGCGTACCCGACTGTCAATATATGAGATCCAACTGTTCGGCAGCTAAAATGGCTTTCTCTTCAGTGACGGCTCGAAACATGGACACATATTTAGAAATTTCAGGTCAGAGTGATCTAATGAACCATTTACGGAGAATATCATCGGGTAACTTGGTTCTTACTAACCTCTTGCGACAATGCCACTCATGAATGTGATCATAGATAATTTTGGCATCATTTTATTTGAATTTAGACAAAATTTCGGAGTCAATATCATACCAAGTGGGTAACTGAAAATTCGTCAGGAAATTTTTAGATAATGAGGCAAAATCATCATAGGACGTAATGTCTAACTTGATGTACCATTTAGCAGCATCTCTTATTAAAGTTCTTTGGAATAAGAGAAATTTTACATAATCATCCACCAGCGAATTGGATGAACACCATAAATGGTAAGTGGTGATATGGGTGGATGGATTCTCCCCAGGCTCCCCTTCAAACTTGGGAATATCAGGTGGTAATTTTGCGGGCATCGGTGGCCACCAGGGATCATGATGAATGGGGTCATTATTTAATTTGGAAAGATTGGGTAACTCAAGAGAAGATAGAAACGGATTATGACTTTGACTAAATGGGTCATAGGCAGTAGAAGCACCTAACCAAACTTGTAGTCCCCCCATAAAATGATTTGATGAATGAGCTTTCTGGTGGTGAAAAAATTTCACCCCAGCAAATTATTGTTGCGAGCCAGTGTAACTGGTAGATGGATGTTTCCCCCCAGGTTAAAAACATCCAGAGAGAAATGGAACCCTAAAAGTGTGACTGTTAATGGTGTTGTACCTAGGGTGAAAAGAAGGACCAAACTGTGCGGTAGGATTGACATATGGGAAAGGACCCGGATAAGACATGGTATTGGTAGCTGGGTTGCCCCATGTAAATTAGCCCCTCCAGTAAAAGCACTGGTAGGCGGCATCACTCCAAAGAGCGAACTATACCAGGCTTGTGTCATACTAGATGTTACGTTTCCCCCAGGCTGACTAAGGACAACTAGTGATCCCCCCCATGGATTCCCAGAAGTAACTGTGCCTAAATGAGGAATAGGAATAGTTAGTTAGGCAAATGATGGTGTGTAAATTTATGGACCTACTGGCTAACTAGATTTGGGTACCGTAGCTGACATAGAGGAAAGAGTAGGCATAGTAACATTATGGAAACTAGTAGGAGCCATATATGAGATAGGTGAAATGCCTTAGGAAGAAGTAAGTGGTGTGAACGGAGGATTAGGGATAGCCTCGCGAAGAGATGGAAACGTTGTTGTGGCAGCCGAGATTGCTGATGCAGATGGTGGGGAAGTCTCAGACTCCATCATAGGGTAAATGGTAGATAATGGCACTTAAGTGTAAGCTGGTGTAGAACCGTCAAGATTCAGCAGTTGTAAGGTAGGCCCTAAAGGATCATTCAAAGGTGGGTTGGCAGGAGCGTCAGAGTTGTCTTCCAAAGCCTCAATAGAAACCAGATCGATATCAATGGGTCTAGACATAGATTCTAGCATTTTATGCTGGTCTAAGTCATGAGTATCGACAAGAATCTTCCTTTCGGGAGAAATAATTCCACTTCGTTCAGGAAGTAAACCTTGAAGGTGATGTGAATTTCAATGTGAAAATTCAACCATGGTGATAGTAAATAGAACACATTTAATTTAGTGCAAACACACTAAGGCAAAAACTACTAACTTGGACCAAAGAGCATGCTCTAGAAACCTCCTAAAATATAGTACACGCAAACATAATACAAAGAATATGAGGGTGGAATAGTTATACTAGTGACCTGCTTCCCAACCCTTTTAGCTGCGAACTTGGTGCAAGCGCCCCCACAAGTGGAACACCCTCTGAGATGACTGAGAGAGTATGAATAATATATGTCCCATGTATAGAGAAGACGAACCCAACTCTGCACCTGTGTATGAGCCCTATAAATAAATGCCACTATGTTCACCATGTACAATAACACGGTATGGGGGGATAGTCACAGGGAAAACCAACACGCAAGGGTAGGAACTTAACCCCAAAATGGGCCAATACCAAAACCACCTTAAGAGTTAACTCCCAAGTGGCCCCCAAGTGATAAACATTATTTGTATGTGTGTCAATTCTGCTATATCACGCCACCCGTAACTAAGCGAGTAGGGTTGTGTCACCCTGCTTAACCCATGTGTGACCTCATGCTTAACACACGTCTTAGGAGGGCTTCCAAAACAACACTACTGCAAATGGATTTTCACTCCCTACCGCAATATTCTTAGTTCATTTCATGGTCTTGGAGTGGTTAACTCACACTCCTACCTCCAAGACCCTAGCCTAAGCTAATTTTGGTGTACTACTAGTAAAAACAAAAGACGAATCAATTTGATTTTATTATCACGTTACTTTTAATGGCTATTGTTTACTCAAGTGGAAAGTGGGGTGAAATTTAAATGGTGTGTAGGACTCTTAGTTAGTCACCCTAATGCAGTTATATGCAATTTTTCATTTTTAATTCGATGAATGCTATTTACAAGAGGGAAAGAGATTATCTACCACACCAATGCCTACTAAGATGCACTTTTCCATTAAGTCTTCCTGAATGAAAATTATCCCAAGAATTTAATTAATGACCCAAAAACACACTGAAAAATAATCTGAGAAAGACACCAAAACAAGTCTCCCAAGAAAGAATGCAAACCACTCCAAAAGCGAAACAGCTAGGGAAACAAAACCCAAACAAAAAAACACTCAAAGCAGTTAAAAATGAAAGCCAAAGTGGAAACAAAAGATGGAAATTTCAATCAAGCTAGGGTTGTATCACAATTGCACCACCTAGGCCAATGTTCTACAAAGGGCTAAACCACGCCGTAGATGCAAAGAGGCCTAAACAAGATCTAAAAACAAGTGATACAATGTGACAAAACACTCTTAATATAATTTGATCAAAATAACACCTGCACAACCAGTCACTACATGACCATTTGTGACTCTAGTGATAAAAAAACAAATGGATCACTCAACAAGAAAGAATGAAAACAAGATCAATCTCTAAATATGAATGCAAAGTATAGATCAGACCCAATCAAATGTTAAATACAGCCTACCAAAACTGATAATTTAATCAAGGAATCAAACCCAAACCTTAATCCAAGGTAGGTAACCAAAACTCAAGAAGGAACCAAAACGATGATAAACAAAGGGATACCTTAAAAAAATTGATCTAAATAGATCATATCAGGACCATAGGATGGTTTATCAGCTACAACAAGTAATGGGATCCAAGTATGTTTTCAATAAATCGGAAAGCAATCAACAAGCTTGATGCTTAACGAAAGAGATCAGGTGCTCTAAAGAGCACTTAGCCAATCAAAAGAAAAATTATAAAAAGAGAATACTTGGACCAGATACAGAAAGAAAACATTAACCCCAGATAGTATAGATTCAAAAGCAGAAAAACCAAACTGAAAGGGACAAGTTTCACAAGGCAACATGCTTGGTACGTTGGCTTAGAATTCCCCACTAGTGGTTGGTTGTAGGAATAAACTTTCCAACCAGCGGCTCAGAGACTCTTGGGCCATGGGTTGAGCCTTAGAAGGCTGCAGCCAGGGTTCCAAAGAGGAAAATCCCTATTTCCTCGCATAACCAGTTTCGGAAAATCATCAAAAAAAGGTAATGACCCTGTAAAATAGATGAAAATTGTTGCAAAAATGCAAGGAAACTCAAAAAACCATAGACAGGAGGATTCGATCAGGATCTAAGGCAAAGCATACATATAATTAAGTTTTCTCTCATTGAAAGCACCACTTATATTGCAGGAAAAACTGCAAGGAGTTGTTGCCCCATGACCTAGTGTCTATTAGATCACCAGAAAGACACAAGCACGGCCAAGAAGACATTCAATATTCTCAATCCTTCATGACTTAGAATCATTCATGCAATTGTTTAATACTATGATGAAGAAGAAGCTACCTTTCCTCCTCGCAAGTCGGGGACGGATCTTGAGTTCGATCTCGATCTATTGTGCTCCACACGAGAGATCTATCTTATTTTCCTTTGATCTCAATACATGTACACAATCACGAACATACAAAGACGACAAGGAATCTTCCTCAGAATATTGTTATATAAATGATAACATAAAATGATTACAATATACAATCATATACAGGAAGGGAACATGGATCTTCATTAATATAAAAAAATTTGCTTCAATACCTTACTTTCAGCTTCTCCTCTTCGCAATTTGGCAGGGTTTCCCCACTAGACGATAATATGAATAGCACTCTCCTATAGCATAAGACCACACAAGCTCTCAAGATAATGACAACATAGCAATGGGGTGTTAAGATCACAACATCAGCATGTCTCTACAAAAATCACTCTCTCTGGAAATAGTCTGACCCTCTCAAATGATCCAGCATAAATATGTGAATGACAGGTCTTTGGAGGATGAATGTAGACAGTCAGGATGACAAAAAGTTAAGGAAACTTCTAATGGATCAATCCTGACCAGCTCCAATGGGTGAGTAATCGAGCTCATCTCCTAGGGACTCAGTGAATCTGGGCTCCCTTGACTGGAGGCTGCAAACTTGTGGATTAGGACCTAAGCCATGGGAAAAAGAGGCCCTGGTAGTGGTTCAATCCCCTGGGTGACAGGCATAATCCTGCTAGCCCGTGGCTCTGGGTCAAAACTAGGAAAATAAGTGCCTCCTGCTAAGGGAAATTCATCAAGTAGTGAGATATAGGGGTCAATGATGTAGGGGTAGCAAAATAGGATGATAATAGTGACTGGTTGAAAGAGAGATTTGGTTCAGCCATGTCTACGGTCGAGTGGTACGTGAAAGTCCCAGACTTGGTTGAATTTTTCTTATGGAAATAAGAGCACTTTTCCTCCTCTATTTATGGGTAAATATGCTTGTTATTATGTGGCTTATATGGTTGTCCTTTGCTTTTCATTTTCATTGTTTATATGTTGGTTATGAATATTTTCTATGACAGTGATGATGTATGCCTCTCGTCATGTTTTGATTTGTAAGCGAATGAACAATGAATCTATGACCTAATAGATGATAATGTAGCTAATGTGATGAGGCATCTATTCTTCTTAGTGATTCTCAAATAAGTATGAGACCCATATGCTTGGATATGTTGTTTAAACCTATATATTACATATGTGTGACATGTTTGATGAAATGCATGTCATGGCTAGTAAGGTTCCAATGAATTCCTTGTTCAAGTATTTACATTTGTATCATTATTCCACTACTATCTTTCATTCCTGGAAGTTTCATGGACTTCTAGGTAGTGACCTTAGCCCTGGACCTGAAAAAGTGGCACATAAGTCGGAGTTGTTGGCACAATACTACCCAGAAATTTTTTTTTATCTTTCATTCCTAGAAGTGTAATGGAGTTATAGGCAGTAACCTGAGCCCTGGGCCTAAAAATGCAGCACAAAATTTGGAGTCATTGGCATAGATCTACCCAAAAAATTCCCTAGTCGCATGCATACCCATATTTTGGGAGTGACTGGAGGGTCCCAGTCACACTCATGCCCATGACATGGGAGAAACTGGGAGATTAATGCAGCAAACGTTAGTTTTTCTCAGGGCTAGTCACATGGAAGGTTTGGATGGCTCCTAGGGGTTCAGTTACAGGTGTAGGAGGTTTGTGTTGTTCTGTTCCATCGATTCCACTTCCTTAACTGACACATAGGGAGTTGAATCATATCATAGTAACTCTTCGTCACATGTTTACCTTGGTTGGTCGGTTACTTGGGTAGATTCAGGAGGAGGGTGTTACAAAAATGGAGATAATATGACCAAGTTAGGACCCCAGGAAGTTGACTACACAACGGGGCCTAAAAATTCTTGGTGTTCCATCTCCCGAGGTTAGGGTTTTGGTTATTAGGGTTTTCTCTTGTTATTCAATAATAATACCGGACTTGAACCAACTCAATAGAACTAACTCAAAGGGGCCAAATATTTCAGCAGGCGAAACTACCTAATGGAACAATATATCATCGCTTTGTTCTGGAGAATGATGAAATTAAGAGGCATATTCAGGATTTGTTGTAGAAAGGGCACATCAGGCGAAGTTCAACGCCATGTGGGAGCTCGATCGTGCTGGTACAGAATAAGGAAAGGACCTGGACACTTTATATTGACTATCATGCGTTGAACAAGATCACCATCCGGTATTAATATTGAATAACAAGAGAAAACCCTAAACAACCAAAACCCTAACCCCTGGAGATGAAACACCAAAATTTTATGGACCCCATTGTGCAACCAACTTCCTGGGGTCGTAACTTAGTCATATTATCTCTGTTTTTGTAACACCCTCCTCCCACATCTACCCAAGTAATCGTCCAACCAGGGTAAACATGTGATGAAGAGTTACTATGATATGATTCAACTCCCTATGGTTAGTTAAGGAAGTGGAATCCATGGAACACAACAACACAAATCTCCTACACCTACAACAGAACCCCCGGGAGCCATCCAAACCTTCTAGGTGACTAGTCCCTAAGAAAAACTAATATTTGTTGCATTAATCTCCTTGTCTCTCCCATGTCATGGGCATGAGTGCGACTGGGACCCTCCAGTCGCTCCCACAACATGGGTATGCATGCAATTGGGGACTTTTCTGGGCTGATCTGTGCCAGCGACTCTAGATTTTGTGCCAATTTTTTAGGCCTAGGGCTTAGGTGACAGCCTAGAACACCATGAAACTTCTAGGAATGAAATATAACAAGACTTTTCTGGGTATTTCTGTGCCAAAAACTCTGAATTATCTACCACTTTTTTAGGTCCAGGGCTCAGGTCACTGCCCAAAATTACATGACACATCCAGGAATGAAAGATAGAAGTAGAATAACTCACTTGGAACCAACTCAAAGGGGTCAAATATTTCAACAAGATTGAATTTAATTCTGGCTATCAATAGGTACCAATTAAACCCTTCGATGCGTGGAATACTTCCTTCAAATCCAAGGAGGGCCTTTTCGAATGGTCGGTCATACCTTTCAGGTTGATGAATGCCCCCCGCAAACTTCATGAGGTTGATGGACGATATCTTGTGACCCTTCACCAACTCATTCCTAGTGATGTATTGGTATGACATCTTGATCTTCCACCAGATTTGGGAAGAGAACATCCACCATATTCGACAAGTCCTCCATACCCTACGGAAACACAAGTTGTGTGAAAATTTGGAGAAATGCACTTTTGGTATGACCCAGGTTCAATATCTAGGGTACATCATTGATGATCGGGGTATGCATGTGGACCCAACTAAGATAAAATTCATTTGGGATTGGTCAGCCCCAACCACTATAACAGAGCTTCGTAGCTTTCTGGGTATTTCCAACTTTTACTGCAGGTTTTTGTTGGGATTCTCTCATACCACTTGGCCTTTGAGTCAAGTCACCAAGGGAGGAGTGAAAACAAAGTTCTTTTGGTCTGAATCCCAACAAAAGGAATTCACCAAGTTGAAGCATCACCTCTACTCTACACCAATTCTCACATTACCATACCTACAACAACCATTTGAAATTGAGACAAATGCCTCTAACTATGTGATTGGTGCAATTCTTACTCAACAAGGGCATATAGTGGCATATCACAATGAGACACTTTTCGACATAGTCTGAAAGTATCCCACCTATGACAAAGAGATGTATTCCATTGTGCAAGCCTATTGACAATGGAAGCATTACATTTTTGGGAAGGAAATGGTCATCTGCACAGACCACCAATCCCTATAGGCCATACAGACACAAGGTAAGTTGCGGAGCGATCGCCATCATAAAAGGTCCACATACCTGCAAAAGTTCCATTTGAACATTAAGTACAATAATTTCAGCACCAACAATGTTTTAGATTGCTTAAATAGACCTCTGTTCATGGCACTGACCATTGTGCTCAACTCTTGTGGGCACAAGACTTCGGGGTGGCTAGCTCTTTACAAGAGTGATCCATACTTCGGAAACACATACCAGACACTCCTGGAAGGAAAGAAATTTCCAAATTATCACCTCGAGGATGCACTGCTATTCCACTTGGTACACCTCTGTATTCCTTCAAGCAAGCATGCAAAGATGTTTTGCGACGCACACTATAGTCGGTTTGTTGGACATTTTGGGGTAGAGAAAACATTGGTAGTATTGCAGAAGTATTTTTATTGGTTGAACCTTCAACAGGATGTTGGGAAGTACATCAGATCTTACACTTCCTGCGCCATTTCCAAATCTACCATCAAGAGGCAAGGCATATATACTCCTCTACCTACTCCTAGTCGACCTTTGCAAGGAGATGTCTCAAGGACAAATGAAGCTCATGTTCAGAGGGATGCATTGATGATGTTTTCAAGGCATGACAATGTTCACAGGTCACAGAATGGGTCCTCCATTGTGCGGGATGGGGAATGGTAAGGACGGTGACAAATTACTGTGTAACACATGGATTACATGTCGGTCCTTCCTTCTACTAAGCATGGAAATGACTATGTTTTCATTTTTGTCGACAGATTCTCTAAGATGGCCATTCTAGTGGCTTGAAAGAAGAGTATAACAACAGAAGTCACTACTAAGCTCTTATTGGACGAGTGTGGGTACACTTTGGGATCCCATAATCCATTATCTCATATCAGGACAGTAGGTTCCTAAGTTCATTTTGGTCAAGTATCTGGTCAATGTTGGATACCAAGCTCACTAAGTCCACGAATTTCCACCCCCAAATTGATGGACAAACAGAGGTCATCAACAGGATGATCGTACACATTATGTGCATGTACAACTCGAAGCATCCACACACATGGGATGAAATCCTCCCCTATGTCCAGAATAGCTACAATAGATCTCTCCATAGCTAAATTGGCCACATCCCCTTTTAGGTGGGGTTTGGATTCCAGCCACTATGTCCTATTGATGTGGCCATACCATTTGCAGCTACTTAGGTAGATTCGGCGCATATCTAGTCCAAATATGACAAGGATAACATCTTCATTGAGCACATTTAGCACATCTACCAGCAGGTCCATGACATATTGGATGTATTTTAAGTACAAGCAGTGACATGATCAACATCGAGTTCCACACAAGTTCTAGGTGAGCGAAAAAGTTTGGCGACATTTGCAGAACAAGTGCCTCATTGGGACCCACTGCAAGCTTCACTTGCTCCGATATGGGTCATACACCATCACCAAGGTTGTAGGGGACAATGCCTTCGATACCAACATTTTTTCATTCCTTGGATTGCACCCAGTACTTAATGTGGACCGCCTTCGGCCATAATTTCCACCATTACTAAACACAGCCGAAATTGCATAACAACTCACACCAATGGAGATAAACCCAAACTGAATGGAACATTCCACAACTAATCGAATCATGGACGCATAGATCAAAAACACTCACCAACAGAGGATCCAGCTATATCGAGTTGTATAATCAGGCCAACTCCTTCACCATGGAAATTGGTTCACCAAGGACTAGGTTCAACAGAAATTTCCTCACCTCGTGGAGGCTCCACACATAATGGGGACCGTTGCTTCCTGATCTGGATTTATGCAGGAACGCAACAAACTACAGAAATAACCATAAACATAGAAATATAGCGGAAATAAGGCTTCATTTCATTAATATCAAATCACAGAAGTATGCCTACAAACATGATGGAAATAAAATAGCTAGGGTGCTGGTAGCGAATCTCTGAGAAGAGATGTGGCGACTACAGACCTCTGAACTGTGTTACAATGAGGCTCGAGGGCCTATTTATTATGGAGAAATAATGGAGAACTCTAAACGTCCAAAAACCTAACCCTAGGAGATGAAGTGCCAAAACTCTGGGCCCCGTTTGGGTAAATTGGTGTTTCAACTTCCCAGGGACGTAACTTCGGCATGCTATCTCCGTTTGGGGCTTCAAAACGGCTCCGAAAGTTCAAGACCCGAAAAACTGCTAAAAATAGTAAGTTGTGAAAAAAACTGAAAGAGACAATGGTGGGGCCGCAAGTGGAATAGGCGGGTGGCCACCAATATCCACCCGGATCATTCCTCCCCCCTTAGGAAGCAATGGTCCCCATTGCGTTGAGTTTCTCCATGAGATGAGGAAACTTTTGTTGAACTTGGTCCCTAGTGAACCACTTGCCTTGGTGTAGGAGTTGGCCATCTTTGACAACCCGATACAGTTGGATCTTCTTTCAGCGAGTGTTCTTGATTTGCATGTCCATGATACAGTTTGTGGTGGCCTGTTCTATGCAGTTTGGGTTTAACTCTTTTGGTGTGAGTTCTTTTGCAATGTCAGAGGTGTCCAAGAGAGGTGGAAAGTAGGGAAGAAGGCAGTCTACATTGAATACTGGGTGCAGACCAAGGAATGGTGGAATACTGAGCTCGAAGTCATTGTTCCCTACAGCCTTGGTGATGGTGTACGGCCCATATCGGAGCAGGAGAATCTTGTGGTGGGGTCTACTGAGGCACTCCTTCTGCAAATGTAGCCACACTTTTTTGCCCACTTGGAAGTTGTGTGGAAGCCAATGTTGATCATGTCATTGCTTGTACTTAGCATTGGCTCTATCCAATATTTCATGAACCTGTTGGCATATGTGCTGAATTTGCTCGATGAATTTGTTTGCTTTGTCAGCTTCAGACTGGACATGAGCTGAATCGGCTTGAGTAGCTACAAATGGCATGGCGACATCAATGGGACATAGTGGCTGGAATCTCAAGCCCACCTGAAAGGGGCTATGGCCGGTTGAGCTGTGGAGAGCCTGGTTATAACTTTGTTGTACATAGGGAAGGCTCTCATCCCATGTGTGTGGATGCTTTGAGTTGTACACGCGTAGAATGTGTAAAATCATCCTATTGATGACCTCTTTATGGCCATCAGTTTGGGGATGGAAAGCTGTGGACTTGGTGAGCTTGGTGTCCAACATTGACCAGAGGCTGGACCAAAATGTGTTGAGGAACTTGCTGTCACGATCTGAGAAGATATATTGTGGGATCCCAAAGTGCACCCACACTTGTTCAAAGAAGATTTTAGCAGTGGATTTTGCTGTGATATTCTTCTTGCAAGCTGCCATAATGGCCTTCTTTAATAATATGTCGACGACCACAAAAACACAGTCATTTCCATGCTTAGTAGAAGGAAGGCCTGACATGTAATCCATGGAGATGGATTCCCAAGGTCGACTAGGGGTAGGTAGAGGATTATAGAGCCCTTGCTTCTTGATGGCCAGTTTGGCAATGGCGTAAGCAGTGCAAGATCTGATGTACTTCTCGACATCCTGTCGAAGGTTCATCCAATAGAAATACTTCTGCAGTACTGCCACTGTTTTCTCGACCCCAAAATGTCCAGCGACTCGACTGTAATGCGCTTCCCATATCATCTTGGCACGCTCGCTTGAAGGAACACAAAGGTGTCCCGGGTGACATAATAGTGCATCTTGGAGGTGAAAATTTGGAACTTGCATACCCCCCAAGAGTGCCTTGTATGTGTAGCTGAATTCTAGATCGCTCTTGTAGAGAAGCATCAAATCTGAAGTCTCATGCCCACAAGAGTTGAGAACGGTGGTTATGGCGACGATCGGTGGTCATCTGAGGCAGTCTGCAACATCATTGGTGCTACCCTTCTTGTACTTGATGCTCAAATGAAATTGTTGCAGATATGTGGACCAATTCTGATGGCGATCGTTCTGCAACTTCCCTTGTGTCTGTATGAACTGCAGGGGTCGGTGGTCTGTGTGGATGATTGTCTCCTTCCCCAAAATGTAATGCTTCCATTGTCGACAAGCCTGCACAATGGAATACATTTCTTTGTCATAAGTGGGATACTTGCGGACTGTGTCGGACAATGTCTCACCGTGATATGCCATTGGATGCCCTTGTTGAGTAAGAACTACCCCAATAGCATAGTCAGAGGCATCTATCTCGATCTCAAATGGTTGTTTCAAGTCTGGTAATGTGAGCACTGGTAAAAAATAGAGGCGATGTTTCAATTCTATGAATGCCTTCTGTTGAGATTCTGACCAAAAAAAAATTTCTTTCGCTCCTCCCTTGGTGACCTGACTCAAGGGCCAAGTGATATGACAGAATCCCAACACGAACCTATGGTAGAAATTAGCAAGCCCCAGAAAGCTGTGAAGCTCTTTTAGGGTGGTTGGGGGTGGTCAATCCTGAATGACTTGGATCTTTGCTGGATCCACATGCACCCCACTTTGATCAATAATGTATCCTAGATATTGAACCTGGGTCATACCAAAAGTGCACTTCTCCAAATTGGCACACAACTTGTGTTGCTGCAGTGTTTGGAGGACTTCTCGGATGTGGTGGAGTTGCTCTTCCCAAGTCTGGCTGAAGATCGGAATGTCATCCAAGTATACCACTAAAAATGAGTTGGTGAATGGACGCAAGATGTCATCCATAACCTCATGAAGTTTGTGGGAGCATTTGTCAATCCAAAAGGCATGACGAGCCATTCGAAAAGGCCCTCCTTGACTTTGAAGGCAGTCTTCCACACATCAGAGGGTTTGATTGGTACCTGGTGATACCCAGACTTCAAGTCGATCTTGTTGAAATATTTTTCCCCTTTGAGTTGGTCCAGAAGGTCATCAATCCGTGGGATAGGGTACCTATTCTGGACAGTGATCTTGTTTAGCGCCCGATAATCAATACATAGTCTCCAAGTCCCATCCTTCTTCTGTACCAACATGATCAGGCTCCCACAGGGCGATGAACTTGGCCGGATGTGACCTTTCTATAGCAGCTCCCGAATCTGCCTCTCTATTTTATCATTCTCCAACACAGAGCACCTATAGATCGGTCCATTGGGTAGCGGCGCACCTAGGGTCAGGTCAATGGGGTGCTTGACCTGACAGTGTAGAGGCACCCCTGTGGGTGAGGTGAAGATGTGCCCGTACTCCTCCACAACCTTGTCCATTTGTTGTTGTCCTGCAGAGGAGCCATGTCTGGAGGTCGTGGCCACAGTCTTCTTCTTTCCCTAGGGGCGGGTCATCAGGAAAACAAATTTCCTGGTTTGGGAAATGAGCTTGTTGCATTGTTTTGCAGTAACCAAAGAGATAGTGGGAGGCAGTGGTACCTCTGGTATCCTGTGCAATTTATTTCCCAAAGTAATAATAACAGCGCGAGTCCGTGACTCATACACAGCATTTCGCTTCCACAAGTATGGTTGGCCTAATAATACATCAGAAACATCAATAGGATCAATGTCACACAATACCTCATCCGTGAAGGGCTTGATGTTATAGGGAAGGCAGCACTGTTGGCTGACGCGGAGATCCCGTCCTTGGTGAAGCCACCCGATTGTGTATGGTTTGGGTGCACTATGGTTGGCAAGCCCAACCACTTCATGACATCTGCTGAAATGAGGTTCTTTTGGATCCCATTTTTGACAATGAACCGTAGCGGGGAACCCTTTACCCACATCTGGGAGTGGAAGAGACGCTCTGCCTCCTCTAGATATTCTGGTTCCTCCTTCTGGATCTTCATAGTGGCAACAATGGCGTTGGGCTCCGCATCAATAATCTGCTTCCCTTTTTCATTCACCTTGTCAGGTTTTGATTCAGAGTCAAAGCATGCATCTGATTCAGAAGCCCTCATCTCGGCCACTAGCGACTGCTTGGCCCGACACTCACTTGTGTTGTGAGTGGAGCTCTTATGGAACTCACACCACTTTCCCATGTCCTTCTTTGGCTTCACAATGTTGTTCTTTGCTTGTGTCTTTGATAGGTTGTCTTGGGCCGCCATGCCTTGGCTTTGTCCTTTGTTCTGCGGTTTGGGGGCACCTTTCCCTTGCTTTTTATTTGTAGATCTAAAGTCTCGCTTCTTCTATTTGAATTTCTGCTCAATCTTGGAAGTGTATCGGTATGCCATACCAAGCGAGGAGATGTCGAGGAACTCCATTTCCTCCTGAATGTATCTGTGCAGAAAATCACAATACTTTAGCACCAAATGTTTCTTTGAATCTTTGATACCCAACTTTGTTCGCAGGGTATGGAACAGATTCGTTAGCTCATGCACATCTTGATCCCTTTGTTGTCGCAGCATGGTCCATTGTATGTACTTGTCCTCATAGCTCCTCACGGGATAGTATTATTCCTTGATGGAATCTCGAAAAGAATTCCAAGTGGGTACGGTTGATAACAGAGAGGGTTTTGTCTCGTCATTTTTCTCACAGTAGGTTTCCCACCAGTCCTTGACATGGGGGGTAGCTTTGAGGAGTGCAAAAATAATCTTCTCGCGGTCAGAAAAGTCATGAACCGAGAAATATCCTTCTAATAGATTTAACCATCTACCTACAGCATCTGCATCTATTTGACCCTCAAATATGAGAATGTCAAAGTTTACTTGTACCTTAAAGGGAGTCGTGCCTCCAGAGTGGCTGCTGGATGCAAATGCGCTGCCAGTGGGCAGTCGTTGAAGGATCTGAAAAAATTTATCCATCATCGCGTTCCTTTTTTTTAGGGCCTCCTCGAGCAATATTTTGATAGGATCTCCTACTCCCTCATCTTTCTTTTCGTCCCCCATGGGCGTCCGTCGGGGTTTGTGAGGCTGATCTTGCAAAGGTTCCACCAGATCGAGCCGTAACTCCTTATACCCCGACCTCGTTGGGGACATGCAAAGAAGGATTGAGAAAAATCAGACCGCTCTGATACCACTGATTCGGATTTATGCAGGAACACAACAGAATACAGAAATAACCATAAACATAGAAATACAGTAGAAATAAGGCTTCATTTCATTAATATCAATTCATAGAAATATGCCTACAAACATGATGGAAATAAAATAGCTAGGGTGCTGGTAGCAAATCTCTGAGAAGAGATGTGGCGACTACAGACCTCTGAACTGTGTTACAATGAGGCTCAAGGGCCTATTTATTATGAAGAAACAATGGAGAACTCTAAACATCCAAAAACCTAACCCAAGGAGATGAAGCGCCAAAACTATGGGCCCCGTTTGGGTAAATTGGTGTTTCAACTTCCCGAGGATGTAACTTCGGCATACTATCTCCATTTGGGGCTTCAAAATGGCTCCAGAAGTTTAGGACCCAAAAAACTACTAAAAATAGTAAGTTGTGAAAAAAACTGAAAGAGACAATGGTGGGGCCCAAAGTGGAATAGGCGAGTGGCCACCAATATCCACCTGGATCACTTCCTAAGGAGGGAGGAATGATATAGGTAGATATTGGTGGCCAACTTCCTATTCCACCTAGTCCTCTAGTTGGTTTCATAATTTTCCTTGTTTATAGCAGCATTTACTGTTTTTATGAGTTTTTCGAGTTATGAACTTTAGGAGCAATTTTGACCCCCTAAACGGCGTTTTTTTGAGGTCCGCAATAGGCCCATAGCCATAGGTGGGGGCCTATGAAAAATCTTGTAGTACTCAGATAGATATTTCCAATGAGGTATCGTACACACAAAATGGAGATAATATGACCAAGTCATGACCCCGAGAAGTTGGTTACCCAAATAACACCAACGGGGCCCACAAACTCTTGGTGTTCCATCTCCTGGGGTTAGGGTTTTGGTTGTTTAGGGTTTTATCTTGTTATTCAATAATAAAATTCTCTTGAGCATCATTATAGCACAGTTCATAGGCATGTATCGACCACATATCTTCTCAGAGATAAGCTATCATCGCCTGAGCTAGTTTATTTCCATTATGTCTGTAAGCATATTTCAGTTCTTTGATATTAATGAAATGAACTGTTATTTATGTTGCATCTCTTTATTTATGGTTATATTTGTATTATGTTGTGTTCTTTTTTAAGTTCGTATCTAGACCATCCAATCTTGAATGATTTGGATCTTATTTGGTTCCACATGCACACCTTTCTCATAAATAATGTAACCTAGATATTAGACTTTGGCCATGTCGAAGAAGCATTTCTTCAAGTTATCATATAGCTTATGTTGCCATGAAGTGTGAAGGACCTATTGAATATGCTATAAGTTCTCTTGCCAACTCTTTTTGAAGATGAGGATATCATTTAGATATACAACCATGAAATAATTATTTAAAGGCCATAATATGTCATCCATTAGCCTCATGAAAGTTGTTACGGCATTTTTCAAACCATCCATTCAAAAAATACCCTCCTTGGACTTGAAAGTAGTCTTCCACACATTAGTTGGTTCTATTGGAACTTGGTGATAGCCAGACTTCAAACCAATATTGTTGAAGTACTTGGCCTTGTTGATTTGGTCCAGAAGGTCGTCAATCTAGGGAATCAGGTACCTATTCCTGATTTTGATTCTTCTTAGATCCCAATAATCAATGCAGAGTATCCAACTCCCTTCCATCTTCTACATCAGAACAATTGGGCTCCATGAAGTGAGGAACTTGGTCATATGTGCCCTTTTTGTAGCATATATTGGATATGCCGCTTTATTTCCTCATTTTCCAGAAGAGAGAGTGGTAGATTGTTCCATTCGATAGAGGTGTGTCAGGGGTCAGATCGATTAAATTCTTGACCTAACATTGCAAAGGTACCTTTGTGGATGAGGAGAAGATGTCTTTGTACTCCTCCATGACCTTATCCACTTGCCTTTTTCGCACAAAGGAGCTATATATGGATGACATGGATGTGGCCATGGTCTTCTTCATACTTTTAGTGTGAATCAAGAAGAAGACAATCTCAATCTTAGAAATCATCTTACTTCATTTCTTAGAAAAGATAAAAGAGATTGAAGTAGGCGAGGCTAATTCTAGTATCCTATATGGTTTTTTTCCCAAATTAATAATAGCACTATGAGGTTTGGACTCATATGTAGTGGTGAGCTCTGGTATTGCAACAATAATTTTGCAACTCCCAAGGCTACCATATTTAATTTATCAATTCGGGGTTCATACAAACTTAAGAGGTGGCATTGATGTATACACAATAATTTAAGCTCTACTCAAGTTTCTTCTAAGGTAGTGAACTAAACTAAGGTGTACAGAGACCATTCTACAAACTAAATCTAGACTTTGCAAGAATGGGAAAATGTTGCAGGAAGGAAAATCTAATTTAATTGCACGAATGAAAATGTTGCATGAAAGTACAATCTAAGATATTTATAGGAAATAGAAATGTTTCATAAAAGTAAACATTAATCTACTTGCAAAAAATGTGAATGTCAATATACTTGAAGGAAAAGTAAATGTTAATCTACTTGCAAGAAATGTAAATGTTAATCTACTTGCAAGAATGGAAACCTAATCTCATTTCACGAATGGAAACGCTTGAAATGGAAATCCTAACCTATTGTAGGAAACCAAAGACAAGGAAATAAATCTTATTCTAATTCCAAAAATTAAAGAGCATAAATCAACTCTAAATCACTTCATTCAAAGGAGATTAGATTCTAGTAACAAAGGTCATCAAGCATCCTGGAAAGTAATCATGTAAACCATCTTTGTGTCATTCAATTCATGAACTTGTTTACTAACTCTAATTGTAGAAATGTATTTTAGTGGTGAAAATTCAAATACTAAGTGGTCTCTAGTCCTCCTCTGATACAAATCTAACTCATATTTGCGGGGAGTTGATCATATTAACAACACAATCTCATGCAATTCCTAGAATCAGCACTTCCTTCAATCACTTCGGGATTGAAAGCCCACAAAAATCACAGTGGGCATATTTGTTATAAAATGGGAGGAATCGAAAGGGTGGAAAACTCTAAGTGAGTATGGAAAAATCTACACATATAACAATCCTCACCCAACTCTTCCACTCTTATTCCCATGACACCGATCTCGGTTCAAAAAAAATGAAACTACTGAAATTTGTTGTAAGAGACCTCCGGGCGGGGCTCGCTCAAGCCTCCGCTTAACTCCTTCGGGCCACTTTATATATATCTCGGTGTAATGAAAATAGGTGCTTGGAAATATTTTCAACGTAATCTCTACAGGAGGTATCCATAATTAAAGTTTTGGGGCGCTTTACAAAGCCCACTCACTAGGAAGGGAGGCTTCCAAGTGCCACCGGTAAAAACCTCTGGGAGGGACCCAACCGCTCACAATAGACTGGCGTACTCAGTTGAGCACTGAATAAAATCGTTGGGGTAACGACCGCTAGTCGGATCCACAGTCAATTGTTATCCTTTGTCAAAAGTTGCACTGTCAAGTGACAGATCCCTGCGGAGAATGAAAAAAATTATTAAATCCTTTGGTTATTCTCTATAATGGCTTAGCTCATTTTTTGGCTTTGTCTTTTTTCACCTTAATACCTCTCCAAGGCCTTCCTACAATCACTTTGACAACCAATGTATATACATATCATTCTTCTTGGCCTTGTCAACAAAATACAGTGCTAATACAAATGGGATTGTGCATCGATCATATAAAAAAAAAGATTGCAGAATGACTGTGTAGGTTTTAACCCTATACAGAAATTACCTGCAAATGAATTCTTGAAAACAGAAAATAAGCAATGGCGAGAACATAAACATGAAACACATATACATAGAGATTTTCCCCTACATCCCAAAACTGTGACTACCAAAATATTTTTTCATTATATTCCTTTCAATTTTACAATACATATATATACAATCCGAAGCTTTCATAAACCCCAATCCATTAACCCTGGATTAGAACATAATTGCAGTTCCCTTGACCAGATCTATAAAATACAATGGACAGAAAACCATCATGACCAAAACCATGTGCAAAACCCATGCACAAAACCATAGGTAGGTCTGCCCACCTAATATAGTGTGCAAAAAAAAAAATCCAGCCCCACAACGCCCATTGTTTTTCTACACCAAGATAACTTCTCAGTTCTCACAGACTTCATCAATGCATCTGTAACATTTTTCAAAGTGTCCACCTTTACCAGCAACACCTTTTTGTCATCAACCATATCTCTCACAAAGTGATGTTGAACATCAATGTGCTTTGTCTTTGAATGATAAGTAGGGTTCTTAGCCAAGAAAATTGCACTTTGCCTATCACAGTCTATTCTTATAGAACCCCATACCTGAACACATCCTCTACAACCAAACTGCTTCCTTGCTTGCATGAGTGGCTACCATGTATTTGGCCTTTGTAGTTAAAATATGCACTACAGACTATATTTTTCTCATCCAACTCACTGCACCTCCAAATAGTCTAAACACATACCCACTTGTAGATCTTCTTTGATCCAGATCTCCAGCCCAGTCTGCATCAAAAAAGCCACATATTTCCAAAATAATCTACAATTATGATCTTCCTTGATAGCAAAAACCATAATCACTAGTACCACGCAAATACCTAAAAAATTGCTTCACTATTGTCCAATGATCCTTCCCTTTTTTTGACATAAACCTGCTCCGTACTCCCATTGCATGTGCAATTTCTAGTCTAGTACATACCACTACATACATCAGGATACCCACTGCACCTATATATGGAACACGGGACATGTTCTCTTCCTCTTCTTGTGTCTTGGGACATTGTTTAGCAGATAACTTTACACCTACAAGAAAGGAACCTTCATCAGTTTACTATCCTGCACATTAAACCTCTGCACTATTGTCTTGATATATTTCCTCTGGTTTAACCAGAGCTTCCTCTTTTCCTAATCTCATTTAATTTCCATGCCCAAAATACATTTTGCAGCACCAAGATCCTTCATGTTGAATTTGGAGGACAATTAGGTCTTCAAATCCTGGATAATTTCTTTATCATTTCCAATCAGCAACATATCATCCACATACAATACCAAATAACTAACACGGTCAAAAATTAATTTAAAATACACACAATGATCTGTTTTACTTCTGGTAAAGCTAAGTCCCCATATATATGCATCAAATTTCTGATCCCACATCCTTAGTGATTGTTTTAACCCATGTAGAGACTTTTTTAACCTGCATACTAGTTCTTTCTTACCCTTCACCACAAAGCCTTCAGTTTGCTTCATGTAGATATCTTCTTCCAGATCCCCATGAAGAAATTATGCCTTCACATCCATTTTTTCTACCTCAAAATCAAATGCAACAACAACAGATAAAATTAATCTAATAGAATATACCTTGGAAACTGGAGAAACAATATCACCAAAATCAATTCTCGACATCTGGAAATAATATTTTTCTACCAACCAAGATTTGTATTTCTCCACCTTGCCTTATGCATTCATCATCTTCTTAAACACCCATTTGCTGCCAATGGGTTTCCTTCCAGCCAAAAACTCCACTTGATCCCAAGCCTCATTTTTGTGCAAGGATTCCATTTCATTAACAATGGCCTCCTCCCAGAGTTTTCCATCCTCTGAACCCACTTCCTCCCTAATATTTTGGGATCATCATCAGTGATAGATAAAGAAAAAATTGAAAATAAATCATATGGAATATACATTTTTGGTTGCCTTCTTTCTCAAACTGATCTTCTCAAAGATGGAGTTTGTGGCTCTTCCTCTTCTGAATCTTGTTCTGTTGTAGAGTTTCATTCTTCCTCCTTTAGCTCAAAATCTAACTTTCTAGATTCCTTTGGTAGTACTTATTGTTTAAAAACATCTTTCACCTCTCTAAACACCACATCTCAGTTGTGCATAACCTTCCTTGTTTTTGGGTTCCAAAGCTTATAACCTTTTAAACCATCCTTATACCCAATAAAGATGCACCTTTCATATTTACTATCCAACTTGGATCTTTTCTCCTTTGGAACATGTACATATGCATTATAGAAAATACCCTAAAATGTGAAATAGAGGGTTTCTTATCATTCCATACCTCATGTGGAGTCTTATCCTCCAATGCTGATGAAGGTGGTTAGTTAACCAGGTAACATGTAGTATCCACTACCTCTGCCCATAATTTGTGTCCTATCCCGACACCACTGAGCATGCTTCTTGCATTTTCCATCAACGTCATGTTCATTATTTCTGTAACTCTATTTTGTTGAGGTGTGTATGGAGTAGTCTTATGTCATGCTATACCACGCTTCTTATGGAACTCTTCAAATTCCTTCTTGTAGAACTCTCCACCATTATCTATCCTCAACACTTTTATCTTCTTCTCTTTCTGGTTTTCCACCAGAGCCTTAAATTATTTAAATATTTCAAAGACTTCAGATTTCTTCCTAAGGAAATATATGCATGTATTCCTTGATAATTCATCTATATGGGAGAATCCCAACACAAAACTTCGATAAAAATTGGCAAGGCCTAAAACACTGTGAAGCTCTGTGAGGGTGGTTGGGGTTGGCCAATCCTGAATGACTTGGATCTTAGCTAGATCAAAATTCATATCTTGCTCATCTATGATGTAACCCAGATACTAGATCTGGCCCATTCCAAAGGTTCATTTCTCCAGGCTGGCATATAGATTGTGTTGTCGTAGGTTTTGAAGGACCTGTCGAATGTGTTGCAAGTGCTATTCCCAAATCTTGTTGAAGATGAGAATATCGTCCAAATATACAACCACAAAATAGTTGGTGAAGGGCCACAAGATGTCATCCATTAGCCTCATAAAAGTATCAGGGACATTTGGCAACCCAAAAGGCATGACCAACCATTCAAAAAGGCCCTCCTTGGATTTGAAGGCGGTCTTCCATATATATGTGGGCTCTATTCGAACCTAGTGATAACCAAACTACAGATATATCTTGTTGAAATATTTGGCACCCTTGAGATGGTCAATAAGGTCATAAATCTACGGGATTGGATATTTGTTCCTGACATTGGTTTTTTCCAGTGCTCGATAATCAATACAGAGCCTCTAAGTCCCATCCTTCTTCTGTACAAGTACAATCAAACTCCCACAAGGTGAGGAACGTGGTCAGATGTGCCCTTTTCACAGCAACTTCTTGATATGTCGCTTCATCCCTTCATTTTCCATAATGGAGTGGTGGTATATCGACCCATTGAGTATAGGTGCTCCAGGGGTCAGATCGATTGAATGCTTGACCTAAAAGTGTAAGGAAACCCCTTTGGGGGAGGGGAACATGTCCTTGTATTCTTCCACAACCTTATCCATATGCTTCTACTGTGTGGAGTAACCTTTCTCAGGGGCCATGGATGTGGCCATGATCTTCCCCTTACTCTGAGAGTGAATAAAAAAGAAAATGAATTTTTCGGTCAGGGATATGATCTTACTGCATTTCTTAGTAGATATCAAAGAGATGGTTGTAGATGGGGCTACCTATGGTATCATGTATAACTTATTTCCCAAAGTAATAATAACAATGTGAGGCCTAGACTCATACACAACATGACACTTACACAAGTATGGTTGGCCTAATAATACATCACAAACTTCAAGAGGATAAACCTCACATAGTACCTGATCCGTGAAGGGATTGGTGTTGTATGGAAGGCGACACTGTTGGCTAACGCAAAGATATCATCCTTGGTGAATCCACCCAATGGTGTATCGTTGCGGGTGTGGTGTGGTCGGTAGGCCAAACTGCTTCAAGACATCTGCTTAAATGAGGTTTTTTTGGATCCCGTTGTTGACAATGAACTGCAGTGGTGAACACTTCACCCAGATTTGTGAGTGGAAAAGACACTCCCCCTCCTCTGGATATTTGGGCTTAATATTTTGGACCTTGGTGGTGGTAATGGTAGCACTGGGTTCAACGTCAATAATATATTTTTATCATTCCCCTTCTCGGGTTCTGACTCAGAATCAAAACATGCATCAAACTATAAATCTTTCAGCTTGGCCACTAGTGACTGCTTGGCGCAACACTCATTTTTGTTGTGAGTGGGGCTCTTGTGGAACTCACGCCACTTTCATGTGTCCTCCTTTGTCTTCGTGGTGCCATTATTTTCTTATGACTTCGATGCGTTGTCTCAGGTCGCTCCACCTCGGATTTTTCCTTTATTGTGCATTTTTTGGGTGCTCTTTCCCTGCTTCTAATTCGTGGATCCAAATTCATGCTTCATTTGTTTAATTTATTTTTTCAATATTGGGGTACACTGCGCCAAGTGAGAAAATTTCCAAGAACTCCATTTCTTTTTTAATGTGTTTTTGCATAGAGCCACGGTACTTGTTGAACCTCATAATTATCCTTTCTCTGACATCCTTTCTCATCATTTTTCCTTACCTATTCATAAATCCATACACCCCAATCAATGATAAATTTCATGTTTTGTCTCAGAGAAATCATTTGAATGATTTCTATGTTATATTCTGATGTTCTTGTTATTTGAATGGATTTTTGTAACTCAGCTATAGAACGCGGCCTATTCTACAGCTAATAGTTGTTTCCACAGCTAATTTTATGGTTTGATAGGTTCTTAGGAGAAAATAAAGGAACGAGCCACATGGGCATCTCCAGAATTATCCATATATGGATTTCGTCCTATCCACTTGGATGAAATCGAAGGTAAAGGGTACTTGTGATTGTGGTCAAAGTCCAGTCAAAGGACATAAGCCGAGAGCGAAGAAATCTTGATTTTTTCTAACGTATCAAATCAAGATTTAACCAGTTAGAATTTACTTCTATGTTTTCGTTGTAATCGCCATATGTAGGCAGAATTAGCTCCTGACAGTTATATTTTATTTTGTTTAAATATTGGTTCTGTGAAGGCCGAAGACAGCCTTAATTTCTGAAAAATTTGTGTATGCTTTAGACTCTATTCTTTTTCATAATACAAGGATCATGTTCGTGGTTCCAGTTTCTCTTAATGCACATATAGTCTTCTAGATCTCGACCTATTCTGTCGCAGAGGGCCCCTGCACAGGAGGAGGTTTTTTTCATTAGTTGTTTTTGTTTAAACTTATTTTCTCTATTTTGTCAATTCACAAGTAGATTAATATTTTGTTACAGCTTCTAGATTAGATTCAATTTATGAATGTTTTCTTAGCATTAATTTTAGAATGACTATGTAATCTTTGCTTTCCTATAACATCTCAAGAAAGTAGATTCTTCTATTTTCCAATTGGATTATGTTTGAGGCAATAGAGCTCACAGTTGTTTAGTTTATTTTCATGTTATTACACTGCTTTCGTAGATCAGAACCTCAGTTAAGTGTATAATTGAATGCTCCTAAAGATCATGCGAAGAGGCTGACTCTGTCATACTTCCAAATTGGATGCTCGAGTATTTAACCTACACAATAATTGAGTTTTCCTTTACATGCCTTTATACTGCTTTCCTAGATTAGATCCTCAGTTAAATGTATAATTGGATGCTCCTAAAGATTATGTCAAGAGGGTGACTCTCATACTTCCAAATTGAATGCTCGAGTGTTTAACCTATACAGTAATTGAGCTTTTCCTTACATGTTATTTAAATGCTTTCCTAGATTAAATTTTCAAAACTAAAGTGTAATCAATTGCTTGTACATCATGTCTAGAGGGTGAATATGTCATACTTCCGTATTGAATGTTGGGGTAATTGATCATACATTAGTTTTATTTTCCTTTGAATCTGCTTTCATTTAGATTAGCATTGCAATTTAAATTTTCAATCATAAGATTCATATTTCAATCCATGGAGTAGATAGATTAGAATTAACTTTAATTTTCAAAAGATTCCAAGCCATTAGAATAGATACTCTATTTTTTAGATTAGATTCTAACCATCTAAAGTTTGATTCATTTTTATGTAAATTATAATAGTTCAAGAACACTTCATTTTCTTTCTTCTTTCAAAGATTAGTTTTAACATTTAAATTTCACCAGATTTAAATGATTCATTTCATAGTTTTCATTTCTTAAAATTAACATTTAGCCATAAAGAACAAAATCCCCCAAAACAATACAAAAATACATACAACGAAGTAAGAAGAAGGCTAACTAAGCACATATAGTGCACCACACTTCATCAAATTACAAACCTCGGTTGATAATCTATGTTGAACAATTTAAGACATTAAATTGGCTAAATAGTACTTGAGCACCGTATGTCACTCAAATTCTTTGATACCCAACTTTGTGTGTAGAGTATGAAAAATATTTGTGAGATCATGCACGTCTTAGTCCCTTTGCTATCGTAGTTTGGTCCATTGTGTGTACTTATTCTCATAACTCCCCATGGGGTAATATTGTTCCTTAACAACATATCAAAAGAGTTCCAAGAGGCAGAGGCTATAAACAGAGAGGGTTCCTCGACCATTTTCTCATAGTAAGTTTCCCATTTTTCCTTGACATGGGGGGAAGCCTTGAGCAGTGAAAAAGTAATATTATCCCTATCGAAGAAACTATGGACCGAAAAATAACCTTCCATCTGATTTAACCATTTATTTACAAAATCTGCATCTATTTGACCTTCGAATATAGGGATACCGAATTTCACTTGTACCTTGAAGGGAGAACCGCCTCCGAAGTGACTGCTGGATGAAAATGCATCATCGGTGGGCATCCGCCGAAGGATCTGGGAAAATTTGTTCATCTTCGTGTTCCTTTGGCACTCGAGGGCTTCTTTGAGTAATATTTTAAAAGGATCTCTTTCTCCCTCGTTTTTTATTTTCTTCCTCCATGGGAGGTCATCAAGGTCGGTAAGGCCGATCTTGTAAAGGTTCAACCATTTTGAGCCCTGAATCCTTATACCCTGACCTCATTGGGGACATGCACAAAAAAAAAAGACAAAGAGAAAACCACTCTGATACCACTAATCAAGATTTATGAAGGAACGAAATGAAATACAAATATAAACAGAAACATAGAGATGCAGTGAAAACATAACTTCAATTCATTAATGAAAAAGTACTAAAAATTATTTACATGCAGAATGGAAATAAACTAGCTCAAGTGATGGTAGCTTATCTTTGAGAAGAGATGTGGCAGCTACATGCCTTCTGAACTGTGTTACAATGAGGCTTGAGGCTTATTTATTATTAAGAAATAATGGAAAACCCTAAACCTCCAAAATCCTAACCCTAAGAAATGAAGCGCCAAAATTTTGTGGGCCCTGTTGGGGTAAACGGTACATCAACTTCAAAATTTTGTGGGCCCCGTTGGGGAAAATTGGTACATCAACTTCCCGGGGTCGCAACTTTGGCATACAATCTTTGTTTGATGAGTACAATACCTCGTTAGAAAGCTATATATGAGGAATACAACTTTTGAATGCAAACCCCCTCTAAAACCTATTTATTTATCTATTTTCCAAAAAATAACGCCATTTAGGTCCTCAAAACGGCTTCGGAAGTTCAGGACCCGAAAAACTGCCAAAAATAGTAAATTGAGGTACAATTAAGGAAACTAAAAGAAAAAATGGTGAGGTTCCAAGTGGAATAGGCAAGTCACCAATAATATTCACTTGGATCAATGTTGGTATATACCTATGGATTATTATAAATAGTGATCAAATTGTTAGAGGTAAATTTGGTTATTGATATTAATATTCTTCATAAATTTTAATTAAATTAATTTTAGTGCTAAGCTTTAGATTTACGTGATTTGTTTTTCCATATAAAGAATTAGAATTCTCTATAGTGTAATTCGAAAAGTGTACACATTTCATAATTAATAATAATAAATTATAGAAAGAATTTTAAATTTATAACTTACTCCATGAAGGTGGGGGAACCTACCGTTTTTTTGTTACCAGCCTAGATCCATCTTAACTCTGAATATACCAAGTGTCGAAAGGGATCAGATCTATTTTCACTCTAAAAAAGGTTTTCATCTCAAGAGATTTGATCCCCCGGCACTAAATGAATCTAGATTGATTTTAATTTATATAGCAAAATTAATCTTAATTTTAAATAAAACTAATCATAAAAAGAAGATTATACTACTAACACTATGCATAAACGTTAGACTAAAAAGATAAAAACTTAAAAACTTCAAATGTGTATACTTAATCCCAAAAGTAGGAGAAAGTGAGATGCTCAATACAATGGAGAATGATAAGAGGAAAAGCATTGAAATTACTTTAAAAGTAACCAGAAGGCACATGACCAATACCCATAGCTGCTTGAACCATAGTACACAGCCAATATCATTCGAAGAAAATGTCTCATTCACTTACACCTAAGATAGAGCTATATCATTTTATAGTGTAGATAAAAGTTGGGATTGCAGCATCATAGGAATGCAATGATATATGTTGTTCTTGCAAATGTGGGATGATTACCCATAAGACATAGAATTCGCACCCTCATCGGCTTTACCATCTACCTCTTAACTTACAATGTGATCATTTACTTCTTGTACACACAAACACTGGCATTCTGGAACTTTTTATTATTTTTTGCCTTAAGATTCAACCTCTCTAGTCGTTTACTGTTTTCAGTTTTGACCCAACGTTAGCATATCATGGAAGAATAAATGTAATATATTAAGGATAAAATGAGAGAGTTCGACATATGAAGAGATAAAGGAACATTGTCATGGCCCTCAAGCTAGTAGCGTAGCAAAGTCTGTAATTTAATAAAACATCCATGAGCTTGATTGTAAGAGAATTATGCAGTAAATATGAGAGAAAGATCCATATTCATAACATTATTTGTTTTCTCTTAAAACCTATGTGTAATTGTGCAAATAGTGTTGTTTTCTTAGGTTAATATGTTAAGTCTAGATTGGGGTCAGCCTCAATATTGAATAAAAAAACAATTTTCTCACTAGTTAGATGTTATTATCAAGATTGTGTGAATGTTAGGTCCAATTTAAATTCCCCTTGAATAATTTATTTTTCTAAAAGTGATTTTTTATTCTCAACCCATATCCTTAATGTTTGAACCTAAAAGCTCATGGGACTAAATCCCACATAAACTAGCTGATATACACCTCATGAGAAATTATGTTAATAATGTGTGTGTAAGGTGTGGTTTGTAATGATGCTTATTACCATAAATTGCAGTTCTAAATAGTTATGACTATTGTAGATTTGTTTGAGTTTGCACTGTGTGACTCTCAGTTGCAAGAAAATTGCTCCTAATTGCACCAACAAGTACTTCGTAGAAAAATTTCTATCGCTCTACGCACTATCCTTGTCCAAACACCATCAAAAGTCCAAAATATTTGGCTATTGGGGTTTTTTTGGAAAAGAGTAAAAAGATGGTTTGATATGTTCTCGAAGGAATTGTTCTGTAACTAATCCCTTGTGCTTCATTTGGGTGAAAATTATATATACACTTAACAGATATATTTGAAATAACTTTGAATTGTAGAATTCTTCTTATAAAAAAAAATACACTCGACCTTCACACTTATCAAATGTTGAAACAAATTTATAGAAATTACAACTTAAACATTAAGAAACAAAGGCTGAAAATACAAAGGCAATGACATTGACATTAATATAAAGGAAACAACATAACAGTAAATTGTTATAAAGCCTACTCCAATTTAACAAACAATCTTAATCATTTCAAATAGGATGACCACAACCTTAAAATCAAAGTTACTTATTAATTTTTTTTAAAAAGAGTTCAATAAAAGCTATTAAATTATATAATAAATAAATCAATATGAATTTGATAATATTGAATTCAAACTAAGGTTCAGAAAATAGCTCAAATCAATAATAAAAATATAAATTGTCAAACATTATCATATAAATATGAATATATTTGTATTTTGTAAAATAAAAAACATAGAATAATCATTTTTTTGTTAGCTTACATATTTGAAATATATATATCAATCTTCTCTATGTTATATTAATATCATTTTAAAATTTTTATATTATGTTTCATACATGTCATACTAAGAGCTTCTCTATGCAAATTTTGTAACAATATAATCCCTAATTTCAATTGCAAGGACTACGTTATCTTACCACACTTATTTACTCATGATATTTGACTCGAACCTAAAAAAATAATAGTAGTCATGTTTTATTATTTTTTGAAATATCATCTGATTTATTATTTTTAAATATGTTATTTTAATTTTAGGTTTTAATAATTTGTTATATATATATGAATGATTAAACTAAAAAAATAATTGTCATTATTAACTATATATATATATATATATATATATATATATATATATATATATATTTTTCATTTTTAATAAAATAAATTCTATTTTTATATTTTTAAAATTTTATATTAAATTTAAAGTATTATAATGAATTTTTAAATAAAAAAAGAATAGATGTATGGTAAAAAAATATTTTTTTAACTTCAAAATTATAATCTAATTCATAAAAATCAATTCCTCGATTCATTAAATTATTTTTCGGATATTAGAGAAGACTATATGGTAATTATTGTTATGTTTTTTTTTTTTAATTATATATGTATTTTTAATATTTTTAAAGATGGGACGAAAACAAAATAATATGATTAAATTTTTACTTTAAATTTAGGGTGCATTTGAGTTGTACTAGTTTACTTATCAAAGTTATCGAATAAAAGGAAAATTAAGTGCATATGTAATATTAAATTTTGGTTATGTAGACATTTCAAAGGGAAAGTAAGAAGAGGGGACATAAAAATAGATGTATACCTTAATTATGGATTTGTTAATAAAAATATAATTATATGGATTTTCCTTTTTGTTCAGAAAAACAATAAAAATCCATTGTTTAGAGCCTAAAAAAGATTTACCACAAAACCTAAGAACCTGAACCTTTCATAATCCAAGAAATGGTCAATAATTATTATATATGAAAATATCTCCATCTACATGGCAAATAGCATATGGCTTATGATCTCAAAAAAACATTACTTAAGGGTGAATGTTATCATTTGGGACCCCGTTTGGGTCGTAATAGTTTTTCATAACCACTACCATTATCCAAGAAACTCAGTCCACTAATCATTTTAAGGGAAAGGATTTGAGATTCCATCTATAGGGATGATGTTATCCACGGTCTTATAATTTTTAAAGGCACTCAATAATACAAAATCTATGATTTAAATCCCTAAATCACATTTCATATCACAAATATGATTTGTCTTTTCTTTAATCCATTAAATTAGAACCCAAATATTTCTCTATGAATAAACATAAACTCTAAACTCATCCCTTAGTTTATGGTCTTATAATATAGTTTTCAATAGGCTAAAATATATTTTAATATGTATTGTAAATCCAAAAGGCATTCGTTAATGTCAAAATGTAGTTTATTCTAAAAAATAATACTTATATTCCTTTAATCCATGAAATTAGGACCCTAATTTTATTATATAAATCTACTTAAAGTTTAGTTTAGAATCATAGCATAGTTTATCTTCCTTGGATTATTTTTAATGATAAAATCATGGATTAGGGTAGAAATTTGTGGTTTGGGATACAACAACAACTAATACGAATCTTAATCCATGAAATTGTTTCCTTAATATTCTGATAGGGAAAAAATGTCTTAAATGTATTTTTGGTTAAAAGACATGGATTAAGGGCGTAAATAATAGTTTAGGCTCAAAAATCATGTATTAATCCATCAGAATCATTAATATTTTCATTAACGAAATTGCGCTCCTACACATTTTATAAGTTAATAATTCCATCTTTGGGGATCTTACTATAGTTGAAGGTCATGTAGCTGACCTTTGAGCCCTAGAAACATGGATTAGAGGTGAAGCATATGAGATTCGCACTTCAGTACTCACTAATTCCTACCCACTTAGATGCTCAAATTCAAATGTTTTATTTTCTTATGAGCAATAAAGGATGATTTCTCATTAGCTCTTTTTAATTATTTTATTGATTTTTCAAATTAACTTATTGATTATTTTTCTTCTTCATGACTAATTTAATCTTCTTACACAATAATTACCTAGTAATTTTAACCTTATTTCCTATTTTTTTATCGAACATTGTCAACAATACCATCACTCTTTTATATTATATCAAATTTATTTGTTCCTAATGATGAGTGTGGTGTTCACTTGAAACTTCTAATATTTCATAAAGTTGAATACAATTTAGATCCAAAAAGTTCAACCAACAACAATATAATATAATACATTATATATTATAGTATATTATATATTACAACTAATATATGATTCCCTTGAAGAACTAGAACTCCTACCTTAAAATATTTATGAATCCCCTAATGTCGTGTACACCATTTTGAATGTCCCTATAAAGGATGAAATGTTTTATCTAGAATACATAAAGGCAGCTCGCAACTTGGAAACCTAAGGACATTGAGGGCTATCAAGCCAAAAAAATTAAAATATGAGGGTTTATCTTCATCCATCACATACACAAGCTCTTCAATTTGGAAATGAAGTAAGGCTTCATTTTGCCTTGAATGCAGAGCTTCATTTTACCTATCTTTAAAAGTGGAGATAAAAGAATTCCCTCTAATTATAGGTCCATTATGATTAGTCCCATTTTATCCAAGTTGTACGGAATTAGCATATGACTAGAAAGCCATAATAAAAGAGATAAACTCCAATATCGGTTTATGAGATATAATTCAACTGTGGACCACCTTGTTACTCTCAATATCATTGCAGAGAAGTGTCACCGTTAATAATATTAATCTCTTTTGTTGTTTCATTGAACTTAGAAAATATTTTGACTTTTTTCCCATGAAAAACCTTTAGAAGTGGCTATAAGGGATAATGGTTCCTCTTGAGTTGAGGGTTGTTATGACAAGGTTGTATAATAATTTTATTTCTAAGTTTAATACCATTGAGGGTTGGTTGGAAGAAATTAATTGCAAAATCGAAGTCAAGAGAGGGTGCCATGTGTCCCCTACCTTTTTGGCATATGCATTGATAAGGTAGAAGGGTGTTTGGAAGAAGTGGGTTGTGTTGGCCTCATCCTCACTAGTATAGTCATCACTCTTCTTCTTTATGTTGATGATATTGTTCTTTTGGCAAGGAGTCCTTACGATCTTGGCTAGCAAATAAGAATCCTCCAAGATTTTTGTTCCATGATGGGTATGAATTTTAATACTAAGAAGAAAAAAAGGTAATGACAATTAAATCTAGAAATATCACATGTGATACTTTCATATATGACAACACAATTTGGAGAAATTTCCTTCATACAAATATCTTGGAATAGATATCCATCATAAGTTCAACCAGAATTATATCATTGACTAAAAGATAAAGGAAGAATGGAAAGCCCTTTATGGACTTGAAAACAATTGTAAGTCAGCAGATTTTTGGATATTGGATAAAAATAATCCTCTTTGAGGCTCTCATCATCATTTTTATTTTATATTAATGTGAGGTTTCGGGATGCAGTATCTCCACATAGTCATGGAGCAAGATTGAATAGATCCAAAAGAAATTTATAACCTATAATATCAAGATTAAACTAAATATGCCATATCCTATCCTTCTCGACAAGGTAATCATTTCCCCCATTTAAAGCATGGTTATGACTTGGTATCTTATGTATAAGAATAGCTTAAACAATATGAAAGACTAGATGTTTCTTAGAATTGCTTCTGACTCTAGCCAAAACCACTAAATTCGGCTTAATCGGGGATGGCATAAGGATTACCAATCTTGGCTAAATGATTGGGGGGTAAAGGAGTAGATCATTTTGTAGAATAAGGATAATATTTCAAATATTATTACATCAAAATATAAAGATAAATTGTCAAGTTATATAGAATTTGAGGGGAAAAGGAAAATAAGATATTATGAGGTGATGAACACAAATCTCAAAAATTAAAAGTGACTCTTTTTCTTGACTAGTGTAAAGAATAATTAAAATAAACATTGCTAAAATAAAAACAAATTATCATGAGCTCCATCATGAAATTGGCCATTGGTCAATTTCCAAAACACCATGGGATGAAAGAGTCTATCACTTTTATGACACTAAGAAGGTTGAACATGAAAAAAACTTTCGTGAAGATTATCTAGCGTATATTCAAATTAGATATGAATTTCAAAATATGCATCACACTACTAACCTTCATGATTTTTTAACTCAACAAAACTATGGTGATCTTGGAATGCTTCTCTTAATGCCTTCCAAGCATAGAAATAAATTTCTAAAGAATTCTAAGTAATCTCTTACTTTCTTAAGGTTTGATAAACAATTTTGGTCTTGGTGAACCTTAACCATCATCATAATATACTATATTATATATTAGATAATATAACTCTTTAATTGTAACTCACAAATTATATTATAGTATAGTATATTAGTTAATATAGTTGAAAGCGTTAAATTGGTAGGTGGATACCTTTTCTAAAAAAGGGTTTGGAGGCATAGCTACAGACTATTTTTGTAGAAGAATTTGTTGTTGGGGATTTAGAAGATACTAGATAAATTCTTCTTCTTTTTTTAAGTTCCTTGGAGTGTGACTCTTATATTTGGTGTTTTTTGGGACATTTGGTAGTATATATTGGTAGCTAGGTTATCAATTTCTAATTGTTGATATATATGATGATTTGTATTTATTTTGATAAGTGGGAGATGGGTGGATGATATTGTTATTTGTGGATGAAAGACAATATTTTCCTTATTGAAAAAAAATATAGTATGTTAGTTATTATAAAATGTAACTAGTTATACTCTATAATACAATATATAGTTTAACTAATATATAATATGCTATAATATATTATATAATATAACTAGTTAGTTATAGCTAATGAGTTATAATATATTATATTATATGTTAGTTAAACATTTAATACAATTTATTATATAATAGAATTCTATTATATAATATAATAATTTTATTTTTTTAATGAAAATTGGACAACATTATAATATTTAAAGGTTGCATCTAAATATTAACAATGACGTATATAGTTCTTCTTACATAGTTTGAGGTTTATCTCCAACTACTTTTTGATTCCATGGAACATTTCTTACTACTTATTACAAAATCTTCGCTCCATTTTCTTCTACCTAAATTATCATTTACAAAAAAATCTTGATAAGCTTGTGATTATAAAAATATGACTATAAATATGATACATGCAAACCATCGATTTCATCCTAACTAGCATCGTAGAGAGGTGAGTGTTGTTTCTCAATATCCATTTCCTCCTTTAACTAGTGTACTATCTCTTCCTCCTTTAGTTGAGCTTGTAGAAATTGTGTAGGATCTTTGTTATTTGATGCAAATGAAAGAGCATCTTTGTAGATATTCAAGGCTAGATTTCACAACATGCTACATTAGCTTCTAGGGAATATATATGCTATGTTTGGTGTACCAACAATTCATGATTGTGGTGTGTTAAGACACAAAATAATGCTTGATTCCATGCGTTTTAGTTGTGACTAAAAATAATTAAGTTTTTTATTGGATTCGATGAACTCCTTTTATCTCCTCATGGTTTTTCTTAACTCTACTATGTATATATTCTTAATATTTTCTATAGAGATACGTAAACTTACATAAATAAATTACCTCATAAATATATGCATATTGACTACTAAAATCACATAAAAAGTGAAGCTACCATTATCGTGCATAGGACTTAAAACATAAACCAAAAAAACAAAACAAAAATCGTGGAAAATTTAGTTAATCCAAATGGGAAGAAGTTCAAACAAATGAAGAGCCCTTGAGACTTTACAACTAGGCTAACAAAGAAAAAGGGTACCCTATAGAATACTATAAACCAAATAGAAATTTATAGGATTCACACTAAGTCATGCAATACCAACAATACTAGCCCATTTCCCACAAGAACTTTCAACAAAAATTAGCTAAAGCATAAAACCAAAACTTCGAAGAAACAATATTGAAAAGACAAAGTTACTGCCATCTTCATATGCCTAAAAAACTCAAATTTAATTCCAATATTAGAATAGAAATACTAAAAGGCAAAAAGGATGAGGAACAAAACCTAAATCAAAAGTCTCAAAACCTAAACCTTCCTTTAAATTCATGGCACATTCCCATTTTAAACAAGAAATGACTAGTGTCCCAAATAGTTCTCTCAATGGCTCATAGTTATAGCCTTTGAAAAAATAATTTGTCACCAAGTATTTTCTCCCAACTTTCATCATCTTGCAATCCTTAATCCCATAGAATTAGTACATTTTTTGGTTTATAAATTCATTATCTAAATCCAAAGGGAGATCTCTCATGTGAGAAAGGCCAAGAACTATCCTTGATTTTATCCTCCCAAATCCTTCAAGTTGAAATGTGAGTAGGATATATATGTAAGTATTAAATGTTGAATTACGTGAATGATCAACCTTTAGGGATTGGCACACAAAGTGAACTCCCCATTTATTATGCTTTCATATATGTCTTGGGAGGTGGTAATTCGGACCATGAGTTTACTTCTAGATTGTGTGTGTGCTTCACATGGTAGAATGGTACTAATTGTATAGTCCGACCACCATTAAATGCCACTCTTTCTTAATTAATCATCATCCCTCACTAACTTTTCAGTTCATTCACCTTTGCATCTATTACCTTTGCATGTCGCTCTGCGGCTCCTGCGCTATAGAAGGTGTCGCCTCTTCCCAAATCAAGAAATCTAGATTGACCCATTGTCATTTTTGTCAAGTAATTATTTGGTGAAAAGATTTGGGTAGAAAGAACAATTACTACATTGAAGAATTAAACCCTATGTATGATCTCCAACAAAAAGAGTACATTGGAGCTAGCATTTCGTGGAGGGAAAAGGTTCTTATTGCTCAATTAGGAATCAACTCGCATCATCTTCGATGTGAAACAGGACAATGGAAAAGGCCTAAAAAAGCTTTGGAAGAGCGAGTGTGTACATTTTGCACGTCTAGGGCAGTGGAATTGGAAAAACATTTCATTTTGGAATGTAATGCATTCAAAGACATTAGATAAAGTTATGAGAATATGTTAGCATCGCTTTCTTGGCATTGTCTTTTGAATGATGAGATTGTTGGAAGGTTGGGCCAGCTCAGCATCAATTTGAATAAGAAAAGGACTGAAATGAAAAAGGTGAAAAACAAGGAACTCATAGTCCCATAGACTATTTTTAGTCTCGAGGATGTTAAAATTTCATTTCATTTCATTAGTTTACTTTCTGATGAATCAAAATGTTAGAAGAGCTCTTGAAGTAAAATTTCATCAACGATTTGTTCAATATTAGAGACACCCAAATTCACCTTACAAATTTCCTAACCTTGAAACATACTTTAAATTACCCTTGTTACAGCTCTCAAGATGATGAGTGTCTCAGGAAGTCCATGGTTTTATTTTTTGCTCTTCCTCTTGTACATTTTGACCTCGACTCTTCCCTCCTCTTTGCTATTGTATTTCAATCCTAAGTCCAAAACTATCATTTCTCCCATAAACAACCAGGTCTTCATTGAAATTAATGATGACATCATTTCCAAAATGTTGTGCCTACCAAATTCTATGATCTGAAAGGACTGTATTAGTTTTATTGTGCTAAGTGTCTTTTCAGTTTATAAACGTGCATACTTGTCTCATTATTTTGCTTAAGGATTGAGGATTTTAACCACATGAAATTTACACAACAGGCATGATGAAGCAGTTCACCCCTCCTGGGCTACATCTGTTGGTCCAGCTCCCAATGGCATGTCCATCTTTCATTATGCTCAAAATTTTGCAAATACATGTAGTTACGGTTCTTTAATGGCTGCTTTCTCTGCACCAATGGCTCTAGAATACTCCAATTAGTCAAAAATGACTCTTCATTCACTCAGAATGGGCGAAAATTGAGTCTCCCACTCTTTTTCCCATTTATAGCTACAAAAACTCCACTAAAAGTGGATAACTCCACTTAACTGGAGTTAATTTAGCAATTACCACCACTTTGGGTGCGCCTGCCAACCTAACCGCCGAATAAATCATGGAATTAAACATAATTGTTGGGGTGGCCACATGCCAACCCCAATCCGTAGGACTAACCGTCATTGTCAGAGGTTTAAAACTTATCCGTGCGGTGTTAACATTAGCAACTAATCGTTGCCATGTGACAACATAGCACAAACAGTTGCGGAGTCTACGGTTACTTATATGGCAGTTGACGTAGACTGTCGGAGGTTACGTAGACTGTTGGAGGTTGACATATTTTTTTTGCAATGTGAACACACCAACGAAACCACTAGCGGGTTGGGACCGCCAACAGTTCCAACCCCAAACGTGATTTTCAATACAACATAAATTTAAGCCGTGAACTATGATGGTCAAGAACTTCGTGTGGTTTGGACGATGTGGCGTGTGCATGCTCTGCCACAGTTCGCGGGGTCGAGCCCTGCGGACCTCACCCAAAATTTTACACAGTGATTCAAGGGCCATGTGGCGGCCTAAGGGCTAGCCATGTGGCACCTCCCAAATGGCATTCAAAACATAAACGTACAACGAACTGACCAATAAAGAAATGACACTTTTCAAACCCCAATTGGTTCTGAGGAAAAGAATATTCCTCGAAATATTCCTTTTCAGCTCACTGTACCTCCACCCTGCTCATTGTGCATCCTAGTCAAACCTATCGCAATTTTACCTGTTTGGCTTTTCGATCAGAACATGATATCTCCCTCATACGACATCGATTTTTCGAACCGTTCGTGGCGCCGAAATTAGGAAGACGATATCTACGCAACCATTATGGTTTTAACCCAATACTATAACTTTGAATTTTGATCAAAACTTATGAACTCCTGATCACTCCTCCCCATTGTGAAGCTTTTGGACCCCAAAAGACTTGATTACCTATTTAGTAGATGAGGGTACAACTCCCTCACCTTTCCAACCTCCATCCATTTAGCCTTGCTTGGTTTAGTACCTTTGATCCCAACTCGAAGGTAGTCAACACTTCCCCTCTTGGATGCTCTTATCCTCCTATCAAGAATTGATCTTCCTTGAGCTCATCCAGAAATTCTGGCGAGAAATATTCAATAGAAAGTAGCTGAACATAACTTCCTTGATCATCGATCAAAGGTGGCTCATACAAACGTAAGTTTTCAACATTAGCAATTAAATACACTTGCATATAAGAAGATAAGTCAAGTTGAAATTCATTATTACCAACTTGCTTTATGATATTGAAAGGACCATATCGAATGGGTTTGAGCTTTTTACCTTCCCATACCTCATCTCCCTCTTGAAACTTGTGATCAACTCTATGTTTCTCATGCCTCTCTTAGTATTTTCTTTGAATTTTCTCAAGTTACTCTTGAACTTGTTGATGTATAATCTGAATTTTTTCAATGAACTTTTGAGCCTTGTCAATATCACTATGGCCATCAATTGCAACATCCTTCCAAAATATGAAGTCTAATGGCGATTTTGGCAAACACCCAAAGCATACTTCAAAATTTGATGCTTGAGTTGAAGAGTGCTTTGCTCAGTTGTAAGCGTGTTGAATGTAATGCAGTTTCTCATCCCACAAATTAAGATGTTTGCTGCAATAGCCTCTCAATAGATGCACAGCGATTATGTTCACCACCTCGATTTGTCCTTCTATTTTTGGATGAAAATCAGTACTCTTTTTCAACTTTGTGTCCATCATTCTCCATAGATTTGACCAAAAATTCTCAATGAACCTGGAATCCCTGTCACTAACAATAGAAGTTGGCAATCCAAAATGAACCCAAACATGTTGAATATAAATTTCAGCAGTAATGGTTTTCTTACATGGCATAAGTACACATATTTTACTGAATATATCCACAACTACATAAAGATAATCATGTTGTCTTCTTGACATAGGTAGACCTCCAACAAAGTCCATGGAGACACTCTCCCAGGGCCTTGATGGTACTGATAGTAGCATGTACAACCCAAGCTTCCTATTACTAGGCTTACTTGTTGCACACATAGAACAACCATTTATAAAACACGACATGCTATCTATCATGCGAGGCCAATAGAAATACCTATGTAGATGCGCCATTGTTTTTCTTACCCCAAATTGTCCAGCAATAAAAGATGAATGAGCTTCTCTCATGACACTTAGCCTCTATCCTTGTGGTATACACATCTTGCCCAAATGAAACAGTGAATCGCTATGCATGTGATAATATTTTTCTTCAACTTGATTCCCTTCACTCAAACTAGCATACACATCTTGAAAATAAATGTCATGTGCATATTCTTCTATGTAACTCTCATGTACAACAGAATCATTTTTGAGTAAAGTAGATGCACTAATGATTGCTCTTGAAAGCATATCTACAAATTTATTGAAAACACATTTCTTGTAACTTATAACCAAGTGAAACAGTTGAAGAAATCTCATCCACCTGAAATGTCTTGATTTCTGCAGTTTTGTTTGTGACTGCAAGTACTGTAATGGTTGGTGATCGGTATGCACAATAGTCTCTTTACCCATCAAGTAGTGTTTCCACTTCTTGACACTTTGTACCAATGCATATAGTTCTTTTTCATATGTAGAATAATTTGTCACAACACCATTAAATGTTTCAGAATAAAAGTGATAGGCTTACCATGCTGCAAAAATACTGCACCCATGGCATACTCACTAGCATCGGTTTGAATCTCAAATGGATGTCTCAAAATTGGTAATGCAAGGACTGGATCTGAACTGATCTTGTCTTTCAAAGCTTCGAAAGCTTGATGTTTTTTTCCTCCCCATTGGAAGCCTTTCTTCACACTTGTCACTGCATGCATAGGAGCTGCGATGGAAGAAAATTTAGCAAAAACTTTCTCCAATACTGAGGTGCACCTAAGAAACTTCTTACCTCAGTTAATATTTTGGTTGTGGGCCAATTCACAATGGATTCCACTTTAGAAGGATCAATTCTCAACTCTCCTCCTCCTACAATATGTCCCAACTAGACCAAAGAAGTCTTTCCAAACTCACACTTTGACATCTTAAGAAACAATTTCTCTTTCTTTAAAATATAAAGCACTCTATTCACATGCAAGACATGATCTTCTCTTGTTTTGCTGAAAATAAATATTTCATCTAAGCACACAATCACAAATTCATCAAGGAATAGACACAAAACACTATCCATAACACGCATGAAAGTTGTTGGTGCATTACACAAACCAAATGGCATAACTAACCACTCAAAGAGTCCTTGTTTGGTTTTGAATGCAGTTTTCCATATATAACTTTCTGCAATTCTTACTTGATGATATCCACTTCGTAAATATAACTTAGTTAAAAACTTTTCTTCTTTTAGTTGATCAAGCAGATCATCTATTCTTGGGAGTGGGTAACGATTCCTTACCGTAATCTTGTTCAAAGCTCTAAAATATACACACATGCGCCAAGTCCCTCTTTCTTTGGTATCAAGACTATGGGTGAACCACATGGCAAAGTGCTTGGCCTTATGATTCCTTTTTCCAATATCTCTTTGATTTGCCTCTTTATTTCAGAATTCACCATTATTGACATGTGATACATACCGATGTTTGGAAGAGGACAATCTTGCTGCAACTAAATCTCATGTTGAATATCTCTTTTTGGAGGCAATCCTATTGGCTCCTAAAACATCTCATGATGTGCATTAACTACATCATATAATTTTGATTTCAACTTAGGATCACATCCCTCAAATGATTCAAGATTAACATCAGCTTTAGGCTTAATCATAATAAGAACAAAATTCTTACTTGAATTTACCAGCCTCTTTACCTGTCCAGCATTTACCATAGCAATGTTTGTCTTTTTGCGATGTGCTCTAACAATTAACTCCTTGCCATATTTGAAGATATGATATTTTTTCTCATGGAAATCGAACATAGTTTTCCTGTCATATAAGTAAGGACTCCCCAACACAATACATGTTATGTCAAGCGGAACCACATCTAATTCAACTATGTCAACAAAATTTGCAGTGGTTGCAAACTGCAATATGCATTTCTTTGAAACCTGTAAATTTGCATCCTTACAAATCCAACCTAATGGATATGGTTTTGGATGTGGTATGGTCTCAAGGTTAAGTTTCTTGACCAATTCTTCAGAGATTAAGTTTTCTTGTGACCCACTATCAAACAATGTGTCAATCTTGGTATGTTTGGATATGACCCTCACATTAAACAGTTCTATTCTTTCTTCTTCATTTGGAGTATGTATGTGACAGTTTGATGTACTAGTATTGGGTTTAGTTTCAATTTATTTTCCCTCAATTTTCTTCAATCCCATGGCTGTAATCTTAGTTTCATCACCTGAATCATCTCCTAAATCATGTTGAGTTGTAACTGCAGTTTTTTGTTTCCATTTGTTATTGGGTTTCTTTGGCCCCATTTCACGATGTAATTTCCAACAAATTATGAGTTTCATCATGGCCTTCTTTGGAACAATGTGTTAGAAATTATGCACAGCAGAAACAATAAAGAATTTCTCCAGAGAAATAAGCATAAAATGCCAGCAACAAATCATTAACATAAACACAATGTTTAACCGGGAAAACCCCAAATCAGGGGAAAAACCCAATCAATGAAATTTCATTAAACATTGGCCAAAACCCTGACCAATCCGGCCAAGTGAGCCTTCACCGCTCACCTCCAGGCCTACATTACAATGAAGTCTTTTTAGCCCTTTTATAGGCTCCATCACATGCAATACCATGGGTCAAAACCATGGGTTCACAAAACCATGTTCCCCAAAACCACCATTGTTTACCCTAGTCCACATTTACTCTACCCCGAGTCATGGTTTTTTTCTCTACACTAATGGCTCCAGAATTCTCCAATTAGTCAAAATTGACTCTTCATTCACTCAAAATGGGCGAAAATTGAGTCTCCCACTCTTTTGCCCAGTTACACCTAGAAAAATTACACTAAAAGTGGAGAACTCCACTTAACTGGAGTTAATTTAGCAATTACCGCCAATTTGGGCATGCTCGCCAACCTAACCACCGAACAAACCATGGCATTAAACATAATTTTTGGAGTGGCCACATGCCAACCCCAATCCGCGGGACTAACCGTAACTGTCGGAGGTTTAAAACTTATCAGCGCAGAGTTAACGTTAGCAACTAATCGTTGCCATGTGACAACATAACACAAACGGTTGCGGAGTTTGCAGGTAGTTAGATGGCCGTTGATGTAGACTGTTGGAGGTTGACATATTTTGTTTGCAATGTGAACACACCAACGTAACCACTAGTGTTGGCAATATGATGCAGAGTGTTTTCCTTGATGGCAACCCACTTGATGAAGATGATGGCAACCTACTTAATGAAGTTGTTATTGATGCTTGATGAGTTTATTAATGATGTAAATCTGATGTTCTACAAGTAGCTCAGAAGTACCAGAGAAAGAAATATCAGTAAGGGCCAGAAAAATGATGAAAAGTGTGTGACACAAAGCATACACAGGTTTGTTTAGGAGAAGTAGCGTATGCACGCGGAAAAGTATGTGCCAAGTTGCGTATGCTCAATTGCGCTCTAAAAGAATAAAACCAAGGGTTACTACCATGGTATTGACCCATTGTATTGAGAGTTGGATTGTCTATGTGATCCCGTCCAGGAATACCATCAGAAGTTGTGTGGTTTTGGCTCATAGTATTGTCAAAGGCTAGATCTATTTAAGAAGAAGAAATTCATTGTGCAAGGGGCGTGCATGAGTCTGGGTTTGAATGAATACTTCCCTCTGAAGTATATCTGAATGAAAGGGTAACCGTTCATTAATAGATCTGAATCTATGATGCACCTGTGAAGATGATGAAGGTTCAAGATCACTAAATTCAGAAATGATGAATCTCTAGGAAGATCTGAAAAGAAGTATTGAAGACCAGGCGCAAATCTGATAAAGAAATTGAAGAAATCAGGGTAATTTCATAGATCTGGTATGCAAATTTTATCTTTTATAGATCTATACGCAGGTTCGTCTCATGAAAAGCGCGTGTATACGCAGATATGATTAAATAAAGGAGCCTATGCACAGTTAGGGCTTTCTTAAAAATGCACAGATGTATACGCGGGTTCATCTCATAAAAAGTGCGTATGTACGCGGGTCTGATTAAGTAAAAGCACGTATGGTATCTAAACTTATGGTTGCTCAAGGTTGAATGTGTTTCTGGATATCTATTCTGAATTCTGGATTATCTCTGATATTCTGGTTACAGTGATCTCACTGTTCTGTTTGAAGTATTGGGCAAAGTATGTTTGTTGATAAGTGAAGGGTTGTATTGAAGCTGTCTGATCCAGTTTGAAAATTGATGAAACATGGTCTGCAGTGGTGCTGAGGGTAGAAGCCTTCAGTCAGGGGGTAGTAGCTCCCTTCCAGGAGAGGCTGGTAAACGAGAGCAGGGGGTTGTAGCTCCCTTCCAGGGGAGGCTGGTAAACGAGAGCAGGGGGTTGTTGCTCCCTTCCAGGAAAGGCTGGTAAATGAGAGAAGGTTGTAGCCTTCTACAGGTGGGTGCCTGCGTACTGGTATGAGTCTGTGCCAGTACATTGTTGTAAGATGTTTTCTTTATAATAAATATTGAAGACTGAGACGACGGCAGCGGTGGTTTTCTCCCAAATTGGGTTTCCACCTAAAAATCTTGGTGTTCATATGTGATGCTTATGTGTGATGATTTGTTCTGTTCCTACTGTACATGTTTACAGCTTAATAAACATCTAATGAATGAATGATGCAATGATCTGAGATAAGAATTATCTGCATAGAAAAAGATCTGAGCATACGCAAGTTTCCTTAAGGATATCCGCGTATATACGCTATTTTTATTCTGTGAAGTAGCGTATGGGTTTTTGGGAAAATAAAAGTAAAAAGTTGATTATTTAAAAAATACTGAGTCACCCCCCCCCTCTCAGTATTTTTCCCAACAATTGGTATCAAAGCAAGTCCTTTTGAAAAAGCTTAGCCGCTA